>JALPQI010025102.1:0-10825 GCA_025490895.1 Thaumatotibia leucotreta
TAAATCATTTTAAAAAATGTGTGAGGTAAACTTAAATTGCCTACTTTTTGGTAAGATATTACATAGGAAACTTTCCTTACAAAACTGTACAATCAAATATTTTTTTATAAGTTGGCAACATTGACGTACAAGACGTCAGTGTTAGCGGGTTGCGTTCTGAATGTTAAAGTATACTATCTGGTTTTTGTCCAATATGATAAGATTTTGCGATAGGTTTTTATGAAATACTAAAAATCTAATTTATTATCTTGAATAAATGAAATAATCTGGTGTATGATAAAATTTTCATGGTGTCCCTCAAAAAATAATCAGCGAATCATAGCCATACCAGCGTTTGACGTTCCATGGTTTCGAACGTTTCACGGTTCATCTGTCAATTTACTTCCTTCACAAGTGATTAAAATGCAACTTCCCTCACTGAAATTAGCGAGGGAAGTAGGTGTTTCCGAGCTAGTGTGGGGAAAATGAATAATTAAACGAATGATTTCTTGAAATTTGATTTTGAAGCTTTAAGGTGATTTTTTATATTGGTCTTCATAGTTACCGGTGTCAAATAAGTATTTTATTGACGATGATTAAATGATTAATTATTCAATCAACTTTCGAGTCCTGTCCATATTATTGCGAACAATGACGCACATTTGTGCGATCTCTGTTAATTACATAGACAGCCATGACCAAGGAACAAATATTTGTGATAAATAAATACACAAATAATGCCCTCGCTGGGATTCGAACCCGGAACCTCCAGCTTCGTAGGCAGGGTCACTACCAACTACGCTACAGAGGCTGGCAACCAATGAGGGTTTTCAATATTTTTTCTGCTACCAGCATTACGTAGGCGTGAGGTCATAACAGCTGTCAGAATACGTACTGAACTTAAAATATCGAAATTCTATTATATTTGGAAGTTCATTGGTTTTGTAATGGATTACGACTAGAAAACGGTCGCCGAATTGAAGATTGAGCTATAAAACAGAAGCGCACTGGTACTAAAGAAAATAACAAGAACTTTGTTAATTTCATGAGAATTTAATTGGAACTGATTTTTATTTTAGAAAACAATATTCCTAAATTAATATTTTCAAGAATATCTAACCCAACAAGTATATAGAAATTAAATTCGCATATTTATTTTGACAATTCGTTGGACCTTACACCACGGTGCTGCTGTAATTCCACTGTGCCATAGTGGCGAAAAATGTATAAAAAAATAGTCATTGGGACCCTACGCCACTCAGAAACCATGTGAAAGTAACATTATGACAACAAACAATATGGGTCAAAATTCTTTTCGTTGTCTTATTTTGTGTCCCTAAAAAACGTGTCACGTTTTGTTGTGATTTTTGTATGAGAAGATATCTTGTTTCTAATTTTTGATGTATGGATTAAAATCTAGCGTGAAAAAGAAAAACAAGCGCACCGTTTTTTTATATACCTACTGAGTCGAAACGTGACAGAGTCGTATGAAATAAGAAAACGAAAATAATTTTGATCCATATCGTCGGCTGACAAACAGAACTCACTATAAAAACTGTCACTATTCTTAGCAACCTCGTATGTCGCTCTTGTGTCAATACTGAGATACGACGTTTATTTCAAGTAGGTATTTGTTACTTAGTGACTTTTGCTTGTCAACCGACGATATACGTTTTTGACATTGGGTTGTATTTGTAACGTATAATATGGTAATTTGAGTTTAGGTTCTAAAGAACCGGAGACGTTGAGACGTACCTCAGTTCTCCACCGAAGTACTTGCCAGCTTCTCCCTTGACATCTGAAGAGGCATTTAGCTTCAAAGACTGAGCGATCATTGCGGCGGTTTCCTATAACAAATAACTTAAGTCACTCCGAGACGAAAGATACATTAGAAGATTTCGTAAGGCAGTTCGTTCAGTCAGTGTTAATTATATAACACTTTATAATGGAGTTAGGTAAAATAAGACTAGATATGCTTTGTCACAAATGGTATGCCCATTGCTAATTTACTTAGATTTTAGATGCTGGAGCATTCCATGAAAACGTGTCGTAAGCGACACTGTCTTTTCAATACTTTTGAAAAATTAAATTAGTAAGCCAAGTTACAGTATAATAATAACATATCAAGGCTTTAAGATTGTGTTTCCAGTGTGTGTTTCCTACCAGCTAGCATATTTTATTAGGGTAGCTACCATAGCGACACGTAAGCGACAAAAAGTAGATGTTTTCATGGAATGCTCCTTCATTATAATTCATTATAATACGTACACGGATGACGCTATGAAGTTAGTTCATCTGTAGGTGTTTCGAAAAGATATTTTAGTAAGAGTAAAATTAAGCTACTTCATGGGCAAAAATAGTGCGCCAAGGAAAATAACTCAGACATAATTCAGTTGAACCTGGCTAATTAAAGAAAAAAACATGTGTCTGGAGATTACAAAGTTATTTTGTAGATTCAAACAAATTAAAGTGAAAGTCTTTCCCCGTTATTCATAAACGTTTGTTAACTTAAGTTAAGCCGCTAATAATTGTTTGTCCCTTTCGGTCTTAAGGCGAGGTAAGCGTAGAATTTCCGTTTGTTTTTTTCAGTTTTCTCAATAATACTACTTCCTTATGAAGTAAAACTTATATATCTTACATTTGAGAACTTGATCTATCGCGCATTGATTAGTATTAAGTATTTAAACAAACTTCGCCCTATAAAAAACGATCCCAAACATAGGTCTAATCTCTGCATGAAAACTCATTTTGCTAAGAAACTACATAACTTTACCAAGAAAAAAATATATCAGAAGAAACGTCAAAGTCTGTGTCAACGATTAACAAGAAGAAATCATTAATATTGTAAGAATTATATTTCATATTACAAAATATGTGAAATTATTCTCCCGGATCGCTCCTGCTGTCATCTTTCAGTCCCAATCGGGACCTGTTGGAGGGAGGACGTACGTCAATTTTGCGCACCGCTGTCGTCAACCAAACTGTCTTTAAGATTGGTGTGATAACACATAAAAAAATGTTATCATCACTGGGGCTTCGGAGACTGAATAAACATAAGTGGTGAGTGACTAAATTAATAGAATTATGTTATTCAATATATTAAACCAAAACAACAACAAACATATTACACAGTATAGATAAAAACAGTAGGATGACTACTGGTGATAAGACCATGACACATTTTGACATGACGAAAATAGTGAAATAATTAAGAATGGTACCTACTCGTATCTATTGAAAATAGGATTTTATATCCATAATAGTTCGTTATCATCCAATAAAATTTTAAAAACACAATTTATTTTGGAATTCGAATTATTTTATGAAATGTTTTGCAAGCAGTCGCACTTTATTGATTTAAACTTTCACGACTATCACTCATATTTTAAATACAAACGGGTCCTAATCGCGTAAACTTACGTTTAATTATATCCTGACGTTACACCCGTGGTCGCAGGCATACATGAGTATCAATAAAATACTACTAATAATATACTATCAATTAAAAAAATTATGGAAAATAATGCGAATTGTTACGAAACATACCGAGAATTAGTACATTTCGATTCAAGTGTGAAAAAAATTAAGTACTAAAGGAGTGGAGATAAATTAAAGCACGACCGAAGGGAGTGCTTTAAATCGACACGAGTTACGAATTTCGTTTCCGCACGTGTATCGTACGACGTTTTTCAGTACATATGGCCCTCCGAAGATTTCGACCTGACGTAAAATGAAATAAGTAAGTTGAGTACATAATGCCGTTCTTTTACTAATGTTTTAAAATACACAATTGAATGTCGAATTTACAAGAATATTGTTATAATTTACCCTTTTTGGAGATACGTGACAAAAACATGTACGTGCTGTGATCAAAACATACTAAACATAGAACCAACATTCAAATGCATTTTGGAGATAACACAATTTATCAGAAATATAGAGCCAAAGAAAACGCAAATAGTATTAAAGACTGTATCGTTTATTATAAATACAAGTTTAACCTGGTCTAACTTTTGAAATATGTATTATTTTGCGTTTCTATGTTCTGAGTGTATGGTGTGTACGTAATGTATGGCTACTTTCCAAATTGTTTCTTTTAGGGGCTTTATCGTGCTTAAAATATTGCCTATCAAACGTATTTCGGACAAACCTATACAGCTGAATGTAAGACTATTTCAGCGACTCCATGGTACTATTTTAAGAAGCAATAGGTCAAGATGCTACCCGAGTATATTATCTAAACGGAGTCTTCATGATTCCCCAATCAGGCATACACAAATAAAATGTGGTGGATTTTATGTTTTACATAAAATCGGATTTTTACACAACGTTTTAGATGCCCTTCACTTTCTTATGCGTGCGAGAACAGCGAAGCAGCTATAAGAATCAGCCATACATAAAATCTTTAATTAAACACCATGGGTCTGATCCATAGTTAGAACAGGTAGATATAAATGCTCCACTATAGTTATATTAGATGTCAAAGTCAAAATACACGTAAGCTACATACCATATTCTCTTTAAAGTATCCTTTCAAAAATTCAGGTCATTTTTTTGGGCAATATAAGAGCTATGGCAATATCTAAATGTTTGACATTACGAAGCACATGAAAGCGTGTCTTTCAAAGTACGATTTTTTTGTGTGTGATGTCGTCTTTTTCGCAAAACTTAAATTTTCTTGTAATAAATACTTGTCCGAAATATTTTTTTATTACTCAGGAGATCAGGATTTTGGGTCTCTTTTGGTTCCCATAAAGTTTGAAGTTCGATTTTTGAAGCGAATAACGTTGTAGGCCCGAATTTTTTTTAGTCATATTGTCATAAGTCATAAAAATTAATATTATAAATCGGTGGTCAGTTTTATGTTGGTCATAATTATTGTTAGTCATAAAAGTCGATGCCCATAACTTTTAAAATCCATACAGCATCATTTCCAGAATGTTAAAAGCAATAACCTTCCTTATTATAACTGTTACAACGTCTATACGTATTCGCAAGTTGTAATTATTTGTTGTCCACCACCACTTAATAAATTTAGTAATAAACTTAGTTAGTAAGTAAATAGTAAGAGTATTATTTTAAAAGTCGGTCCTGGCGCTTCGCCGGCCGCTGCCGCGGCACGCTCGCTCGGCTCGCGCACTGTAAGGTCACAGTTAAACCTAACACTCCTCCTCGCTTCGCTCGTCGTCGTACCTACACTGACCTGCCTTAGAGTCGAGTAGGTAAGGAAGTTTCCTAAGTTGCATCATAGTCCATACATTTCTTAATTTAAATTATGGAAAGTTATAAATTTCGTATTTAATATTCAATTTTTTGGATGAAATTCGGTTAGTTATTAAAACAATATGAGTAAGAACCATTAAGTAGTAGGTTTAAATGTATGACTTAAAATATTTCTAAAAAAACCGGCCAAGTGCGAGTCGGACTCGCGCGCAAAGGGTTCCGTACCATTATCAATTTATTATTAAAAAAATACAGTTAAATCAACCTACCTCAAAAACTATAGGAGATAATTGAATCAAACCAAAAATCGTTGATAGAGTTTATTAATGTGCATAACATATATTTTTTTCAGAATTTTATATCGCGTAGTTTAAAAAATAAAGGGGGGGGGGACACATTTTTCAGACTTTGAGACCTGATATCTCGAAAACGATTTGCTTAAATAAAAATGTGATGTGTAAAACTTCATATCATTTTCAAAGACCTTTCTATTAATACCCCACACGCTTATGTACAACTAAAAAAAAAATTCTATCCCTCAGTTACATGTATGGAGGGCCCCCACCCCAATGGTTTTTTTTACAATTTAGTATCACATTCCTGTAGCGGTTCATACAACACATATCCTTACTAAATTTCGTTACTGTAGCATTTATAGTTTCCGAGTAAATCGGCTGTGACAGACGGACAGACGGACAGACGGACATGACGAATCTATAAGGGTTCCGTTTTTGCCATTTTGGCTACGGAACCCTAAAAATGATAGATAGACCTTTGAATGTTATAGTCAGCAATTTTATACCTTTTGTAATTAGAGTATGTAATGTTATAGGTTAGTAATGTTAGATCTATTAATCGTTATACTTAACAAAAATTATGTTATGACCATTGATGCTTATATCAGTAAATTATATGGATATCAATTTCTGACTAACGAAATTCGGATTAACAAATATATGGGAAAGAAAGGGATCCCCAGGATTTTGGATTGGGTTAGTTGTGTCTAATCCAGATGGTTTACGTCGAGTTTCTAGGATGAAATGTGTACCTTATTAAAGCAGTAATTAGACACATGTATGTTTTTATATAAACATATAATATAAAAAATTATGGCCAAGTAAAGTCGTATTTATAATAAATGATACACCCTTTAATATAGGCCTCACAAATTTTATGATAGCAACAAGTATACCCTGGGTGTAACTACAAAATACAATCAATACATCTTTCATCCTGTATAAATGTAATGGATTTACTCGCGATTATTATATTACTTTGTGAAATATGCAGCACGGAAGCTTAAATAAAAGCATTATCCTATAATGCAAAATTAGGTACGTTATTTTTGCGTCATCTGCATGATTAGTTCGACCCCTGATCATCATATATAATTATATACTTTCTTCGTGGACAGTCCATCAACAATTTTGAAAATCAGCATGTTTGCATCATTTTTTATGAAATTGTACGCCTGATACGCATTATAGGACCGCGGATCTATAACGAGTTTCGTATTAAATATTAATGGGATAGTCTTGCATTCGTGTATTTTCTAAATTTACCGTCTACTTTACACATGGCTTGCTAGAGCTTGCCAGATTATAAATTAATCACTTATATTATTATTATGTTACACTATGTCGTTTCGATTCACACTAGTCACATAGTTGTAGTACTGTAAATATTTTCACTATGAGTATTACAGTATCACGTCATCATTGACGGCGCCTGTCACGGGTATCAGCGGAGGCTGGATGACTCTTAAAACTAGCGTTGAGATGTCAAAGAATATGGCCTTAACGTGTTCATAAGAGCAAAAGGGAAAAACAATTATTAGCGACTTGTTAAGTTAACAAACGTTTATGAATAAGGGGTTTATATATAAGTAGTTCCACAAGAATTGACGTCACCTACACAACAACATGTCATGTAAACACAAGGGGAAATCGAATTTAGTGTTTTTTTTTTTGTACTGATGGCAAATCTAATTGCAACTGTAATATTGACCAAAAACTTTGTTCAAGGGATTGGCTTCAATATTTTGACGCAAGTCACAATAATGATTTATTCATTCACAATTTTTTTGCAATTACTACTTTATTTAGATGTGTGTGAAAGTAGTTTTTTTTATTTGAAATGGGCTTACTCATGACCAGACTCCGGCTTACTCATGGCCGACGATGGAGCGAGCGAGTTTGCCCAGAAGGTGCCTGTTCACGTGTTCACCCTTGACTTGTCGGGTTAGTAGGTACCTACTATAGTTATACCTATATTGTATACACCGTGTTTTTATTGATTTCCGTTAAATTTGACAGGTTACTTGGGACATTAATAGAAGTTGCCTGGTATATCGGCTTTTGTTAATTTCGTTAAAAAATTTTTTTTTCGTTTTCATACATAATAATTGTAATGGCAAGTGTG
This sequence comes from Thaumatotibia leucotreta, assembly GCA_025490895.1. NCBI lineage: Eukaryota > Metazoa > Arthropoda > Insecta > Lepidoptera > Tortricidae > Thaumatotibia > Thaumatotibia leucotreta. The sequence continues at coordinate 7,624 of JALPQI010025102.1, forward strand.
AGAGAACCTTAAGAATAAGATGTCAGGCGACTGACGGCTGCTGACGGCACATGTCAAAATAAGTAACATTAGGATGTAATAAAGGTTGCAATACACTTCGCCGCCCCAATATTACAAGGTTCTATGTTGCACTTTCATCAACTAGAAATTTGAACATTGTCATATTGACATTTAGTCCAAATTCCATTACCTCGAAAATGTAACATAGAACCGTGTAATATTGGGGTAGCGACTTGTTCAGTCATTAAACTTATTTTTTTAATAACTCAATAACAGTAAAAGTTAGACACTCGTTTCTTAGAGAAATTGATTATTTTAGACATAAATAAGCTTCCCTTAAATTTTACGGAAATCAATAAAAACACGGTGTAGAGGTATTAGACATAGAGATCTCAGCTGGCACAAGCAAAATGTTGAACAAATTTTTTTCAATGTTTCATTGTATTGTTACATGGACCTAAAATTCGTAACCCAATAAAGTTATCAGAAATATAATGCTAACCTTAGACTCGCCAATGACAGTGACGGCGCAGCGAGCAGGCGTGAGCGCGCCGGCAGCGAAATGCTGCAAGGACTCTGAGGATATCTTGCCGATCTTCTTGGGAGCCACGAAGAGGGAATTGCCCAGGCCCCGGCGGTAAGCTGCCTTGTGAAGCAGGTCTACGGCGCGCACCTAGCATCATTTAAAATAAGTATAAGACAGTGCGATTCAAGGGCCGGGTCGTTCTTTGTCCAGAGGCTGGGCTTGGTGCTGCAAAGGGGGAATGTCGCCAACATCATATTGTGTATAAGGGTGAATCAACTTTTTTCTGTCTATTATTGCCATGGTTACGGTCGTCTGAGTCACGCTGGTTTTATGCAAAATTATGCTACTTAATCTATGCAAACATACATTTTGCTGTTGTTAATAAGCCCTTTCCTTAATGGGCCACTTACAGACATGCAATACTTGCATGTTTGCCTACTTTAAGTAGCATAATTTTGCATAAAACCAGCGTGACTCAGGCGACCGTGACCATGGCAATAATAGACAGAAAAAAGTTGATTCACCCATAAACAGTGTGATATTAGTAGGTGTAATTGTTAGACAAAATCATAGGCAATTTTTGCAGCTAATTCTGTAGTGTATTGTGCTATGCCTTGTCAGTTTACTGCAGTCCATTTATTATATTTAATAAGCATGTTGCATGACAATGACAATATCATAGGTGCAGACAGCCTTTTACTGTCTTTCTAGAAAGACTTTTTTTTGTAATGTGAGATAGTTATGCCATGGATAAGGTATGGGTTACATTCTCTAAAATTAGAAAATTGTTGAACATTATAATTATTCAATTTACAATTTCAAATGTCTTATTTTAAATAACAGGCGTCTTCAGATTACGTTAGGGTCAAATCACGTTTTTTATGTCACTCCTTGCCATGGCCAAGGTCTCCTGGGTCACCCTTAAAATCACAGTTTAATAGCATAAAAATTTTGATAATCTTAATTTTTTACAGTTTTATGTCCTTTTCATGGTGGGTCACCCACTAATGTTAATGGAGTGTGCAGGGTACTTTCTTCTAACAAACTATGCCACTGTTGACCCCTGAGTGACGTGTAGGGTTGCCAACCAAAGATCACAGATATGCGGGACATTCGCGAATAAATTGCGGGCTTGGCTATGAAATGCGGGACGGGAATGACATTAATATTAAAAAAACAATGCTTAATTTCAGATCGGTTCAATTTAGATGCGCAATTGCAAATATTCATATTTTGGCAGTTATACACATTCAGTGCACGGTGCTCATGGGCTATAGACGCGGATAACGTGGTACATTCAAATGAACATAATGCATCTCAATCTCAAATTGCTTTCATTTACGTATTCATATTATTATTGTAGTATTTCCAGTTCATTATTCCCTGAAAAGCGGGACAACTGGCGTCCCGCGCGAGCCCTTTGCGGGACCCATACTTTAGGGCCCCAGAAACGGGACGTCCTGCATATAACGGGACAGTTGGCAGCCCTAGTGATGTGACAGAATAAAAACAAAAAAAGTGATTGATTCATTTGATTGCCTTCCTATGTTCGAATTACATGATTGCATTTAGAATTACATTATTACCTGAGGCGTAAGGGCAACAATGTCGTATTTCAGACGGGGAAGATTGTCACTGAGCTCCCATGGCCTGAACTCCTGGCAGGAGATCAGGTTGCTCAAGCACTCAAGAGCAGGATGCAGGTTGTCATTTGATGCCTGTGAATAAAATCATGTTTTGTCACAATAATTATCTGGAGTTATTAATAAAACTTGTTTTTTAAGTTTGCTAAATGCTTTATGACAAGAAAGGATCTATTGTACAAAGAAGAAAGTATAGACTAAACTTTATAAATAAAGAGTGTTAAAAATTGTATTGTTTTTATTATGTATGACAAAATTGATAGTCATATAGTGAAAATAAAACTACTGCTATTATTTATAAGTCAGGCTATAAATGCTTGCACTTTGAAGCTGCAAAATCTTTCCTTACATTTAACATATTTCCTCATGTTAACCTTTAGCCTATGATGTTCAATAGCAATTTAAAAGTAACCAAATTTCAAAAATGTTCCAAAAAAAATAGTCAGATTTTTTTGACATGCACTCAAACACAGGCAAATTATGTAGAAAAATTGCAGCAAAGACCAGCTACATATTAATTAAAATGACAGGGATTTTAATCCTCACCTCGAGTGTGTAATAGATGAACTCCCGGTCGCCAGAGCAAGTGACAGAGGCTCCATACTGGGCCAGTTTACGGGCAATTATGAAGCCACTGGCACATCCGGTGCTCTGGCCAGCTGCTGCACGTAGGACATGGGTCAGGCCAAGCTCAGTTGGGGCTTCATAGCGAGCACCAGCCCTGTAATATTTATAAAATATTAACTAAGGTATAAAAACGTAGATAAGGGTAAATTTTTTGTGATACACAATTTTTGTTCAAAGTAGCTTATAAACTACCTATGCATGAATAAAATAATATAAAAAAATATAGGGCAGTGATTTAAGTATTTGATTGGAACAATTAACACTTGAAACAGGTAGTAATATGTGAAATAATGAGAATGATTTTCATTACTGCTTGGAGATATTAGAAACCATAGTGCAATATTTTATATCATGTATCATGCTGCCCCCGTAAGCATAAACGCAGTAACTAGTTTTGAAGAGTCAA
>JALPQI010025103.1:0-14093 GCA_025490895.1 Thaumatotibia leucotreta
GTCATCTTCCTTCGAAAAGTAGCTGGGAAGGCACATATGTATAGTTCATTATTTATTTATTTATTAAAACAAAGGTTTCCACGGCATCATCGTGTGCCTGTAGCATCATGAAAGTAAATTTTAAAAATAAGTTACAGAAATACATATACAAAACATTTGCTTACAAAACATTGTCAGCCTCCGTAGCCTCCGTAGCATTGTCAGCTCTTGTAAGTATATATAACTTCAGTACTTTAAATTTTGTATACATAGATATTAAAAGATGATTGACACTACAACTACGGTACTATGATAATACATTAATATTTATGTTTACCATGACTACGCTACTATGTCTTACCATGTTGTTTATATGCTCGGAAGGTTAGCATCTTCCTCATTAGGGTCCAATGTATTGGAAAGAGTCATACTTCTTGTTCTTCTAAGGTTTTCGATTTCGTGGACACCTTGTTGAATCAGCAATAAGTCTGTGGATACATCTGGATCTATATTTTGAGCCTGTAAGCGTGCTCAACGCTGAACCTCCGTGTCATTGATCTGTGCATGTGACTAGAATAATAAAACAAATATTATTTACACAAGTGTGCTAATGAAAAGGTAAAAGCAGCTAAGAACACGGCTAGATTGGTGGTGGAATTACAGTTTACAACTGGAATTACAACTGTTAAATAGTTTTTATTTACTAAAAATGTTATTCTAAAGCCGTGTTTGTTCTTTGTTTCTGTTGTTCACTTAGTGTTCTGAGCGAGCATTCCCGTATTTTACAGACCAGGTCGCAGGCAGACCACGGGTGTAACTTCATGCCCGAAACGTCAGGATATAATTAAACGTAAGTTTACGCGATTAAGACCCGTTTGTCTGTAAAATATGAGTGATAATCGTGAAAGTTTAAATGAGCATTCCCGTGTTCGTGGGCTGAGGAACGAACATTTTGCTATATGAAATCAATGATATATAAGTAAAGATACGTTATACTCTAACAAAATGAGCGAAATAAATACTTCACATCATATACCTACGATTTATTGACAGTTGACATACACCTATCTTCATACTTCAAAATGCGTAAAAGAGATGGCAAAATACATATACTCGTATTTAATAAATAAAAAAGAGACAACTAGCATTTGACAATTGCGCGTGCATTCTTAAGGTTGTTATTCATAAACATTGTTTTATCTTTGTTACTCTTGATCTTAAACAGCATAAGCTTGTCTTTTTCTCGAAGTCAGTCAAAAACGTCAAAATGGCGTCCTATTTATTTTCAATAAATAGTAAAATTGAAAAAAATATGTAATTCAGTTTAATTGCGCATGATGTGTGATGTTAAGGCCATTTTTGCATTTTATTTCGTAGTTTTCACTATTGTATAACATAAAATGACATTTTAGGGCGCAGTTCATGTGATTTGCGAGAACTCGGCAGTGGTACACACCTCTCGGTGGTCTGGGTAGAACTAAGAGCGATTGTTAGAATTATCACAATCTGCGCGCTTCAATTTTAGAGCCTGTGTAACATATCTTTACTTATTATATCATTGTATGAAATCCTGTTTTCATCTGCCCAAGAACGAACGAATGCTCGCTCAGAACACTAGTTGGAAACGCGGCTAAACTGTTAAAAAGCAGTATTATTTTAAGATTAATGCATAGCACTCGACACAATTTGGTTTTTGATTGATGATGGATAAATTAGAAAAATACCACGCGACGCGTATATCTACTCATAACAGCTATGACATCAATATCGATAAATAAAAATAATGTTATTCGCTCAAGAATATATTACAAGAAAACATTCTGTATCATGGTCTTTTCCGAACGATCTTTCGTTTTAGACCATGAATGTAGGATTAATATGGATTTGACAACGTTATAATAATAGCAAGAACGAAAAGGATGGTCTTATGAAACTTTTTACTAGTGGAAGTGAAAAGGAACGATAATCGTCCGTCCTTATCACTGTGCCACTATTTTTTGTGTGTGTGTGCATTAGATGCTAAATGTAAGTGCCAGACAAATGCGTTGAATACGTCACTAAGTGCCTGTGTGGCACTTTCGTCTTAGTAGTAAGTGACTATGTCTATCCCTCTTAGTGGCACACTATGTGCGGCCCCTCGTTTTAGACTAACTAACTTGTGTGTTGTGTTACTATTAATAGTTTTTAAAAGTTTTCATGCGCCATTATCCTTTGACTGACGAGTGATGTGATAACAGAAAATTACACGCAATACAAATTCCAACCATTGATGTTGAGAAAAGTCTTACTAAAATGCTTATGATTGTTATGATATAACTTTTAAAGGTGAAATAAAATTAACTTACCTAAAGGATCGCAGCCATAAACACAATGTTTCTTCGGTATCTCACTCATATTGAAACACCGAAAAGATCACTAGCAAGTAAAAACTTAACAAAAAACACAACCTATAACGATTAATAACTAGAAACAACAAACAAAAACAAGAATTTCGAGAGAAAACTTTGAAAAGCGCGTACGCATCTAAACTTCACAGAGGCAGAGCTGACAATGATTTGAAATTTGACAAGTTTAAGCAAAATGGCTGCCTATTAGTTTCTTAAATACTCGCCAGCGGGCACTGTCTGTAAGGAAAATTGTTGCCACCTTAAGTGTGCCCCCCCTGATGTCTCGGTTCCCGGCATAACGGTAAGGCACATTCTGAAACTTGCAGCAAAGCCAGCAAAACGCCGCAATGGGGGTGCCTCAAACGAAGGCGTCATTAGAGTGAGAGAAATAAATGCTCGAAATTTACGAATTTCGTCTTTCGCGTTAGGCCCGATGAAACTTATTTCCGAAGTTTAGGAAGGTTATGCCTGTCGTCAGAAAAAAAATCAAGGATTTCTGATAATTTCATCCATCCCTCATTCCGCAAACACTAAGAAAGTAAGAACTCTGTAGCGCAGTAATGTAGTGCCGTAGTATTACAGCACGCTGCCAACAAGATTGATTTAATTGATTATTGTTATAATTTTCTGTTGGTTTTCTCACCATTTCGTAAATATAAAAGTCACATTTTGTTTAAATAGTATTTATATGAATACGAAGTGGAAGTCGTGGAATGTTGGATCCACAACACAACCTACTTTTATTTTATGTTTAAAATAATACGATAGAAATTACTATCGGAAGCTGTTGTTTATTTTATAAAACATTTAATATTTTGGTTTGTTAGTTAAATTAGATAATTTTGTAAATTCATTATTTGAGTACTTTGCTTGATTTCATGTTTAGTGACGACCAGCGCCACTGGTGGCGGTTTTTTAAAGTTTAGAGATGCAATCGCGTCAGAGAGAGAGAGAGAGATGTAAACGTATCCGTTTCATCATTACATGATAGTTAACTATCTCACTCGATAGTTTTACGATTAATTGAAAATATTGTAGAAATATAAAAACAAATTGGAAGACTCGAAAATGTGTTTCTCTGGAATTTCCGTGGTGGAGGTTAAGACTGGTCGTCAGGCAAAAATAAACGCGTCGTGTAAAACCGCTCAAATATATTTTTTTTTATTCAATGACAAAATGATGTCATCATGAATTTTTCACGGGATGATATCGTTGATATTTTTTATAGGCGATAATGACAAAATAGACAGTGATAATCTTAGGCACTGGTCTCACCGCGAGCTACTAAGCTATGAACTATCGGCTATAAACACGAACAAAAGATACGCACTCCCGTGTAAATAAAAGAAACACGGCGATACTCGCTCAGCTGTCAGCTATCACCGCCGGGCGAGTATCGCCGTGTCTCTTTTTTTTACACGGGAGTGCGTATCTTTTGTTCGTGTTTATAGCCCATAGCTCATAGCTTAGTAGCTCGCAGTGAGACGTAATATCCTTATGCATTTTCAATATTCGCAATTGCAAATTAAGCTTGTACTCACGTATTTTTTCTTCGCTTCAAAAACTTAGTCAACTTCTTCCCTATTATTCTTTTTGTAGAAAGATTATTATTATTAGGTAGGATTGTTTGTTTGATTTGTTGTTTTATGTGCCATCCAAAATAAGAAAAAAATAATTGAACAACCCTATTGCGTTTCTCAACGTTCAATATTTTTAATAAATAATTGTAATTATGTAGAAAAAATAAGTAATAAGATAAAATATGAATTTATTTAATAATTTGTGGTCTTGGTAGGATTTTGGTAAAGTAAATTATTCCAAAAAAAAAATTGTAAGCTGTCATGAAATGGAACACAACTTTTTGAATTTGCTGCCTTATTCTACTGAGAGAGATTGCTGGACACAGTATAATCATTCAACAATTTAAAATTTTCTCTTTACGTACCTACTCGATTATAAAAACAGGATAAACTAAGCACCCGAACTATAAAAAAAAAAAACAATTTTACAATCTGGCAGCCCTGCGATAGAAATGCTTTGATGTTTTCAAAGGTAAATAATCTGGCAGCACTGGCAGTGACAGATACGACCATCGTATACAAATCTCGTCGCTTATCAATTGTCAAAATCCGGTAAAATTTGACTTCAACCATAGTATAGAAATCAAAATGCACGATAAAATGCCGTTTGTCAAGTTAACAGCACGACCATCATAAGCCCCCTGTTCGTTTAACGGTTCACTCAATTGTGAAAATGTACAATTGTACAATAGGTAACTTAATGATTTCCTGATATGAATCGATACAGCCCCAAGTTATGACAGATCGTAATACTTAGAATATTTATTTTATCCTTCACATCGTTCTCCTCATTTATTTTGTTGCCGGGAGACCTTTTTGAATAGGCAATGTCGCGTATAAATTTCTATCGCCCCTTTGGGACGGCGGCTGTCCTGGAGCACCGTTAAAAGGTGCTACGAATTAATTTCACCTGACATCAAGGACGACTACGCTGGAATACGTTAGCGCATAATGAAACGGCTCGACGACTCGTCGCCACCTCTCGTGGCCATGTAAATTTATTACATAACTAAAACTTGGGACAATCTTACACAAATCAACCTTCAACCTAAGAATTTCAACTAGTTTTAAGGGTATCAACTCTTACTCAACCAAGCCAAAGTACTTAGTTGATAATGTCTCGACTGGACGTCATTTCTACTTATACGGATAAGTATAGGTTGGGATTTGAGGTTTACTTGCACAAAACTGTTTCGTTTAAATAATATATTCAAATTGGTACTTATAACGGAATAAATTACCTCGACTTAAAACTTACAAAATTTCAATAAATTAAATAATTATGAAATGATATAATTCCGGAACAAAGAAGGCCCAGTCGGAGCTAATCTCGTCCGCGTCATTAATTTGCCAACTTCTGCACCTCGCTCAGGTGCTAATGTCTGCGCCTAATTAAATTAAATCCCAGTAGACATTTCTATTCTTTCTAAATTAATGAGGTCTACATTTAGGCAAGAAAATGTAAATGTATCTTACGTTTGAAATATTATCACGAATTTCTGACCATATCGCTATAACGGTGAATAGGAATCGTATAGTTTGTCCGGTGATAAGAGGTAATCGAATACACGGCCATGTACAATTTTACAGGTAGCTTTGGACCAAGGACTTTTTAACTTCAAAGGTGGTACGAGGGGGTTTGCGACTCTTCTTAAATAACAAAACTACTCTATGGTAATGAATTATGTTCTGATAATATCTTATTACTTGACATCATTATAGGTATAGGTACTTTCTTTAAAAGCTCTAGAAACATCTCAGAGATGCATGTTTAGTATTATTGCATATTGAATTAGTATTATTATATAGATATACACCTACCAATATTAATATCATCTTCAATATGAATTAATACTAAATACCTTTAGTATTAATTCATATTGAATTAATAATTGCTTTCTTGGCTCAACAATCAGTGAGCTCTTAAAAACAAATGTAAATGAGTTTCTGATTTAAAAACATTGGGCTCAAAGCAGCCCTTTTTTAGCAACAGTACCTATGCCTACGTGGGCCACGTTCAGTCTACAAAAGTTAATGGAGCAGGTGAATTTTATTAACTTAACCAGCAGGTTATATGTGCTACTAACTTCAGGAAAAAAACCCCGTGTGATTTTTTCCTATTTCGATAAGTCAAGGTCTAAAGTCTCTAATCTAAAGTCAAGGTCTATCTAAGCATATAATCGGGGAGTCCATTTCCGTTCACCATTTTTGCACCATGTCGGTAAACGTCAATTGTCATCTAACAGTATTGCTTGTGTGTTTAAAGCTTGCGTTTTAATCTAGGTATTTAATTGTCAAAGATGATACAGGTGTTGGGATTTGCGAGAACAAGCCCAGCAGCATAGTGAGGCGGGTCTGCGGCCACGTAAATATCTGAACGCTCATTTTACTTGCACCTCCAAGTTGGCAAGTTAGTTCAAAGCCGCAATTTTAAATTAAGTACTCGACATCCACGCCCTCGCCCTCTTTAATAATTCAATTATCCCCGTGTATCTTCGCTCGCGTCAACAGAATCTAATCAAAACTCACATTAAGATCACTTGATGCACTGTAAATATTCAAAGCAAACTAAATGAGGCGTGAATGGCGTGATGTTACTTACAGCCAAATTGCAAAGCCGCTTTCAATCATGAAAATACGAACCAATAAACAAAAAGCTTGCTTAAGCATTTGAAGTCACGTTCTCGTTGTAACTTCAGATTCACTTTAATCTCCATGATTATTGAATGGCAGATGACTGAATGTTTGATGATACCTACTCTCGTAGTCCGGACGACAGATATTCAAAATTTTGAAAGCGGTAAGCGGTAACTGATGGTGATAAAGGTAGAATCGCAGCTTTTAATAGCACACATTTTTATTGAAAAAAAATGAAGCTTGATGGATTATAATTATGTATTAGTTATAGGGACAAAAAGTTATGGCTCGGGAACTAGGTTAGGTATAAGCTACAATATCGTTTAAGTTTGGCATCATAAAACTGTTTTTCAACATTTACTTTGTAACACAAAGTATCTCATATAGTTTGTATAGCCCTTTATTACATTTTTTTTGCAATCTACATATCAGACACTATTTACGAGTACCTATACCTAATAACGTCACTGTTACAAGGTAAGGTATTAAGGTAAGGTTTATATTTACCATCGGACACGAAAATACAAAACATAAATTGTACCTACACTAAGCAATAAGCAAAAGCTTGTAACTTGTAATAGCTACAAGTGGAAGTCACTTTTTAACACTATTAATTAGATAAGGAGTTGCGCTTGTATTTCAAGATACAAGCTTTCAGAAAATAGCCCCACCTACATTTTATTAAGACAGAATATACAGATTGACAAGTTACTGTTTTTTTTTGTTACCATCCTTTTGTATGATTTTCCATATTCATGTCAATAATTTCGCATAATTACAAATTCCCCAATTTACAAAACTTTGATTGTAAATAAACAAACAAGAATTGAAATTACCAATAGTAAAATAGTTGGTAAAAAATAGGAAATCGTTAACTCGCGCATTTATAGTGCTAATAATTTTGTACAAACTTTTTGAGAACTGCTCATAAATAAATACGACAAAATATGTAGTACAAAAACACAGAAACATTACATTATTATGTAAAATAAGCGATATTGTTTTTTCACAAATAAATTTTCAATAAAACACTTATATAGGATTTTTTCCCGTTTCAGGATTTTTAGATATGAAGATGGTATGACATTCAATGACATAATTTTTTTTTTTTTACCAAGGATACTTTATTTAAATATTTAATTTTATACAAAGAGTATAGCCGGGGCTAAATGAGAATAAAATTATAAATAAACTAAAACTAAATAAAACTAATTTAAAATTTAATTGACATAGGCATATCACTCTCTCTCTCTCCCTCTCTTTTGCTATCCTTAGTCCCACATGGTGGTGAGATCAGCTTTCCCGATTTGTCTCCTCCCATTTCGCCCTTACTTCGACATGTAGTCTCAAATATGTAAGTTATGAGCACATAATAAAACAATATAAATTATAAATTCCAGGTTACATGCATTATAGCACAGATGCGCAATAAAATCGTCATACAGTGAGAAATAGCATTAAAGTACTTCCATGCCTACGTACTCTGAAATCACGCATGAATAATCAGGTGAAACCCTGCTCGACTTAAGTGCAGAGCTCATTATTCTCATTAATCGATGCTGAAAGCGACCTCGTTCTCAAGTGGTACCTACACCTGCTCGTTTTAAAATGTTTTCGAACGCTGCATTACTCGTAGAACCAATGTAAAAATCCCAAATGGTAAATAATGGGATTCCGGTTTGCTACAATCAAATTTCATAATACCATGTTAAGTCTTAGAATTTCGCTACTTGGTAGAATTTAGAATAGAGTATAATTATTTAGTCATAAACAAGGATCGGACAAACGCCATTCATTTTCACCGGAAAACATAACCCAGTTCCTTTCAGTTGAGACTTCCTTATCTTATGATTGTTTAAATAACACTATCACAACCAATGTATTTAGGAGATCACAACTCCTATTTACTTGAACATACCATGATTGCGAATTTGTTACCCATAATTTCCATAAACGATTTAGAATTTTTGATATTGAATTTAGATGTATAATAGCTTCTTCGGTTACGGCGATAATTAATAATTAAGTACTCATGAAATAAAACTATTTAAACGGGTTATTTATATCGCGTATATTTTAATTTTACTTAAATCGTTTATTGGTCACAATCATGATATGTACAACTTATACAAGTAAAAAAGCGTTGGGATCTCCTAAATAGATACTTTGTGTTAGTGTTATTAAAAAAACATCATATTAAATAAAATATGTTGACATTATTAGATAAGGAAGTCTCTACTGTACGGAACAGGGTTACGTTTTCAAAATGACGGGGGTTTGTCCGATCCTTGGTCATAAATGATAATGAATCATACATATTACTAAATTATATATTTTATTTATTTGACTTAAAATTGCAACTGGATCCTATGAATATCTTTGGACACAATGTAAAAAGCACAATTTTAATTACATTATAATGTTAATTACTACGTGATATATAAGTAGAGATATACATATCTCCTACAATGATATTTAATGCTACGATGCCCCCAATTTATTTATTTTCTTAATTACTATCCTACTATTACCTACTAGAAAAAAGAATACATTGTTTCATGTAAAGCTAATACCGACTTCCTTGATCACAAAGGTACCGTCGCCATTGTTATGCCATTGTAAACCAGTTTAATACAGAATAGGACAGATACTGTTTGTAGTGCGCTCACGAATCTCATTTTCACGTCGAGACAATAATTTGAATGCACATCTTTAAGCGATTATTAGGTAAATGATAAACCTGATCTGCATTTATTTTATACAGTCAGGTAATGTAAATATACATTGAGTCGAAAATGAAAATCAAATGAAAAGTTCTGACACCCATTTCCAAATGATTTAGGGCTATTGCTTAGCTTTCCGTTCACTCGAAGTCAAATTAGTTATTTTCCTTGAATGTGATAGATTTGAGTAGCATTATAGAAAAATATGAATAAAATATTACATTTTCTGCATAGGTAGGTAACTAGTAAAATGAATGAGTAAAGTTTTCTTTTATTTGTGTTCCGTTTGATCATTACCGTATATTAATACTGCATAGGAATGGAAAACCTGAATTGACATAAACAATAACGTGAAAAATAAAATACTAAGTACATTGTCATGCAAACTGTATGAGAAAAGTTTTCTTTGTTTTGTATCTTTTCTAGTCATAATATTTTGTTGTGACCCCGTTCAAGCTTTAGATCCTGGATGAAACGGAATTAAATCACATAAAAAAAGTTTCTTAAAAATTGCCTCCTGTTTTTTCCAAAATCAATAAGTAAAAACTTAAAACCCATTTCGCCTAGCAGGACCGAATTGACGGAATCAAGTAACTGCGTTCACTGACCCATTGACAATTTCCACCTTGTTGTTGAAATTGTTATTGGCGTGTCGATACATCAAATCAAAGTTACATTTCTAAAGCTGGAATAGCTCTCGATATTTATAATTTAATAACTGAATAATCCACATCCCAGATGGCTTGAAACCAAGTAACATCTCGAATTGTAGCGCTTATAATCCTAATCCTCTGCTAACAATTACGTTTGGCTGAGCACTTAATTATTCTGTAAACTAATACCGGAGTTAAGTAACGAAACGGATTGCGTCGGTTAAGATAAGTGACGATGGAACATTTTCGTTAATAAATGATAGAGTAAATTAAGCCAGCGATAAAATTAGATGTCTAATGTTATGCGAAGTTCACTTAAAACTTTGTTATCATTCCTTCAGACTGGCGCCGCTACCAGCTCGTTACCGCCGACCCGACTTTAGGCAGTATAATAACACCCCACTTTTTAAATTAAACCCGTTTTATCGCCGTTTTACATAAACAAATATAGACCTACTTACAGATCCTAAGTACTTAAGCACATAATAAAAGCCATGCTTGCGTTGTATTGTACAAGGTCACTGTCACTGGCCATAGAGATACATTTTTCTATATACTACTGTTACCAAAATACAGGGTGATTTTTGCGTCGTGTAGCAGGAGTGAATAGGTTACTATTTAAGGACGATTACGCTGAGTAACTATAATTACAGATATAAAAAAACGCGAAATCTCCTAATTATGATTCAATTGTTACTTAACTATCAATTACGAATCAATCAAAACATGATTCGAAGTATTTTTTCGCAATTTCTCAGTTATCTACATAAATACTCAATACTCATCTAAATATTAATACAATTTAATTAATACAAAGCTATACGGCAAAAGGAACTGATAAATTCATTATAGCAAGTCAGATTTCCGTGCAATCTAGTGAAATTGCAAGGTCATTGAACTCTACGTCTGATTAATGTTCAGATAGTATGGTGTGAAGCAATTTCGCCAGTAAATAGTGAGATTAACTAGAAATAGCGTGAACACTGCAGCAGTAAAGCGATGCAAGAATTGCGGATGGGCGACTCTCAGTACACGAGTTCATTGTAGGTTATATTCAAGGGTCCATATTGGCACTTATACAAGTTTTTCTGCGAGTATTTTTAGTAATAACGCTTTTTAATCATAATCATCTTCATTAATCCGAAAATGTTATCCCATACTTTTTTCTTACTAAAAATTTATACTTCTACCTACAACGTTCACACTATTAGTGCGAGCAATATTAGTGTTAGAAATGTTTATGAAAATCAACATTATGAACATTAATGATTCGGAATTATGGTACTTATCAACAAAAAATAGTATACATACTGATTATTATGATTTTAAAATAAGTATAATTTTCGGTGTTCCAATAATCGAAGTTGCAATTTTATATGAACTTTGGCACCCAATATTCAATGACATTTAAAACGTTAAAACAGAATAAATCTGGACATACGGATGTGTAGTATTTAATCCTTTAATGTTGATTTGGGCAGAAATGGTAGGTAGAGTCAACAAAAATGTGGTATATCTACCACTTTTCGGCTCTATTTAGTGGTAATAAAATGGATACCTAAGTAGTAGACCCCATATTTTGTTGACTGTAGGTATAGGTAAGTACAAAACAATACAGTTACCACCATTAATATTACAGTTTACTATCAAGTAATTAAATAGACATCTCGATTCTAAGGCACATTTATAACAATAATAATAAACGTTTGTGAAAGTTCGTAGTTAAATAGAATAATAATAATACATTTTTCAATTGTTAAGTTTAAGAAACTGTCTGTGACAATATCTATCCTCCAAGTTCAATTGCAGAGTCCACAAATCATACTTATTAATTCTTCTTTAGAAATAATCCCATTAAGCAAGTATACTGGCGACATAATAATATTTAACCTAACAAAATTACTTACTAATGATATTTCACTAAGAAACACAGTCGTGTCAAATGTAGCCCCCGCTTTTTGAATCACGATATTACAATCTGTAAATCTGCCGGTTTTGCAAGTTTATAGGTAAGTTTTAAAACAATTCTCGTTTACATTATAGCTGGCATTTAGATACGTTTTATACCTAAAGTCTTAAAATCCACATTAGTTACCACTATACGTACCTACCTACATGTTTCGCCATGGAATAAGGACTGTTCATTTTACTAAGAGGACACGCTTAAACGTCTATCTATTATATATCTGTTCTAAAATCGATTGATGAACAGTTTACAGCCATGAAATTACCAAAGCCATCTTTTTTTATTGCTATATATTACCTTGTCAAGATTCCATTATTATATCTGATAAAATATATTCATTTTGATAATCGTAAATTGATGCTGTACAATGGTGTACAGAAAAATATTCACTGTGAAAGATTGCAAATATCTAGCAATTTTCAAATCGACGTTATACTACATCATTAAACAATTTAGAGAGTGTCATGTGCTTGAAGATTTACCGAAGTCTAAACACAGAAATCTTAGTTGCATACCTTAAAATTGGCTATTGAACTGTACGTCGTTTCACAAAAGAAGTACGGAATTTTTGCATTTTAGTGGCCCACAAAAGGTACGTAAAATATGATAGTAGTTACATTATTATGGTCCTAATACTGTCATGCTGTCATAGAAGAGTATGTACCTGAGTAGAAAATCATAAAAAAAAAAACAATTTCGGGAAGAACGCCCTTGCTTGGCAGGCAATTTGTTCGTATGGTCTTTTAACTGATTCCTCTTTCGCAACAGGACCAATTTGGCGGCAATATTTACAGAAAATATTGCATCCAAAATCGGTATCTTGGTGTCTATCGAAGACATAGTATCTCACCGGTTGTTTTGGTCTGACTTGGCTAGGGCACATAATAAGGGTCAGGCATTAGAGCTATTTAATGAAATAATCATAGAATTTGTTTAAAAAGAAGACATCCACAAATTGTCTGCATCTTCATCCTACATAGCGGTAATGGCCTATTGTGAAGATACACTTAAGAAACGATAGACGATAAGTTAAATCATTGAAAAAATTCAAACGTTTGCAACTATGTAGTTGGAAAATGTCAAAAAGTAGTTTGCAGAACATAAGTTTCGTGGCCAAACAATAGGTAGTCTAAAAATGTTACCGATATAATTAACTTATTGCATTGTGACATTAATTATTATTTGTCTATTTTTAAGTAAATAATATTTCACAAATAAAAATAAAATATGCTAAAAGAAAAAATAATTTACGTCAAGGTTTTTAGTGTCCTCTGACCTTAGGGCCCTGGTCAGCCGACATGAAGCAGTTTATGAGGACCCTGTCGTCCCAGTTGATCCACGCTTCTGGGGACCCCAGAGCTGGCACCTATTTTTCCCAAAGGATCAGCATTGCGATCCAAAGAGGGAACGCTGCCAGCGTCATGGGGTCCATGCCGCAGACAGACCTGCTCGACGGGGTATTCTTTTTATAAGTGTTTTTTTTAAGGTAAGTATTTTTTATTAAATGTATTTTTATCTTTTCTATTTAGATTATTATTTTTTTATTTTAGATAAGATTTCTTTGTTTGTGTGTTTATATCATAATTTAGAATAAGTTTATACAATAACGGTCCTTCGTCCTCGTGTCCTCTTAGTAAATTGAACAATCCTTAATAGATTTCTTAAATTGCAAAAAAGTCCTTTAATTTTGTATTCCGTTTCACATTTTATGTAGGTTGAAAATTTAAAAAGAGGTAGGTTTTTCATGATAACCAAAGTAAAGTCCTTAAAGGGATTCAGTATTGTAATAATAATAAACGACATGTCTCGCTTGGGAAGGGGTTGCATACATGTACCACAATTAATTTAAATTGCTTGAGCTAACTTTCTCTCGTAAGCATAGACAACTCGAGTCCACCGGGACCCGCGCTGGCTCCACACCTAATTACTTATCCCAGTTTCACTCGATTAACTATTGATGCAAGATCCTGTACCGTGATTGAGTGAATTCATCTTCGTCATTTGTTGTCTATTAGATGTCCTTTTGGTATTTTTTAGGAATGTTTAACTTCCAAAAATGAAAATTTCGATCAAAAGTATCTGTCTCTGTCACTCAGTTGGGCCTTCGTTTGAGTGACAGGGACAGGCATTTGTATGAAATTGACGATGAAAACGTAAACGCGATCGAG
>JALPQI010025104.1:0-10839 GCA_025490895.1 Thaumatotibia leucotreta
TGACAGATAGTGTACTAAACTGACAGCTGTCAAGATTGACTATATATAGCGACCGACTGTAGTTACTGTACTATTGTAAACACACGAATACTCGACATGTTAAGAGGTTAGGACCCAATTTTCTTCTGTAGCCAACTTCATTGCTGAGATATTAAAAATGTTGACTATTGGGGAAGTGACGGGCATTGACTTGGGCCTGAATAATTTGTACTATAAATGATTAATCTCATGTACCAAAGAAAAAAGGGCTAGTTTTGATTAAAACTTTATTGGATCATTACAGTTTGAATTTAACGGTTTTCGATTATCTCGGTGTAACACAACAAGAGTTTTCCACTTGTCACGTTCTTGTGCAACTCAATATACCTAACAATGTTATACTATAACAGAAGTATTCTTGTCTTTGACAGACGTTGAGTTTAGTATTACATTTTTGAAGTTTAGTTTTCGCGACAAAAATTTCTGTTTTTACAGACGCTTAATCCATCAAAATTCAAGAATTTATGTCATAAAAATTCTAAAATATCCTATGCCTCGTTTCTCAAATGATACAAGACTAATTTTAATAGTGTATTGTCATAGCAACTCATGCGATTTGACAGTTCGAAGAATAATCTTAGAAAGCATAAAAATGGGCCCAGCTAACTTTTAAAATAAGATTTTGACCGCTGCATAACTTTAAATGTAAAATTTCTTCGAACAAGAAAAGCCCATAACGCTTATTGTGACATCGCACCATAAATACACTTACCTTTTACTGGCTTCAGAACGAGATTCAAACGTGTGTGTGTGTGTGTGTGTGTGTATTTGTGTGTGTTTGTGTGCAATCGCGGAAAGAAATGAGGTTATCTGGATGCACATGTCATTGTCTACTCCTATAGGCAGACTGCAGTTGGTTTTTATATTAATTTAACTTCTTGGCATTGTACAATCGTATTGTGCAGTAGAGGCCTGCGGTCCTACCTCGAACTTCGAAATCTGCAAATTTCGGTCACCTCTGTCATTCCAACGAAGGCGTCATTAGAATAACAGAGACAAATACCGGAAATTTTAGAATTTCGGTTCTCGCGGTTATAGACCTGCTCAGATATTAATGAGGACCGTAGACACTGCGATATATCTTATGGCGACTCTATCTTATAATTATGAAGCATATATTTTTCGACCATTTTTTTGGTTTTATTAAAGACAGATTTTTTGCTTTTTCGCTAGAGGAGACTAGAACGTATGATCTTTGCCAAGTTCAGAGATGAAGAAGAATATACAGGGTGGCAAAAAAATAAGTGTATTCCCGTTGCCAGTCAGATTTTAGGAGACACGCCCCCTGTATTTTTTTTGTAAATTAGTAAATGTTTACGAAGTAGTGAACGTAGTTCGGCTATGAAACTGTATTTAAATTAAGTGCGTAATAATAGCAATATAAATGTAAATTATATTAATGTCTCAAGCTTCCGTAAAATAAAAATAAAAAAGAAAATAAATGAAAAACCTATACAGGGTGGCCCATTCAAATCGGTCAGTATGGAAAAGTCTGAAACTGCTTTCCCATACTGACCGATTTGAATGGGCCAACCTGTATATTATATTTTTTTCGGCAAGTCACATCTAGTTAGGGCAATCCCGGGATTCAAATGTGTGCAATCACAGGATTTTATAATGTCAAATCTCATTATTGTATACAAATGTATCCCGGGTTTGTCCTATGAATCCCGGGATTGTATGCCCTACATCTAATACACCTTGAGTATTCAAATTAAATTTTCATACATTTAGAAGTTTAGTTGAGACCACCCTGTATTGCCGCCCGTCTGGGCACGCACGCACACACGCGCAATGTTGACATAGGTCAGTGTCGCTCGCTTGTGTTGTGACGCCTTTTATTGCTTTTTTAAAGGAAGCACTGATTATTGACTTTATAAATAAACTAGCGACGCGCCCCAGCTTCGCACGGGTACTATACCTACATAAAAACCTTCCTCTTGAATTACTCTACCTATTAAAAAAATCTCATCAAAATCCGTTGCGTAGTTTTAAAGATTTAAGCTTACAAAGGGACAAAAAATTACTTTATTTTATACTATGTAGTGATGAGTATGAGTATGAGTATTGGATTGGCTAACGCTGTTTCATCAGTTCATAGTACACTTGCCATTAGATATATCTTAGTGTCGGGAGCGCTCTAAAATATGTATGCACGTCTTTTTCGTTATAGCAATAAAGGTGCGACCGCTTCGATGCTAAAAAAAACGATGACGGTACGACCGGTACGATGGCGACTAAAGGGGCGTTTAAACCAAAAGAGCATTCGCTGTTCTAGCGCCCGTTCTACGAAATCAACCAATAACGTTTTGTGTACCGATCGAATTTCGTAGAGTGGGAGGTTAGAACAGCGAATGCTCTTTTAGTTTAACCGCACCTTAACTGTACTAGCTAACAACATTCATCGGTAGACAAACAAAACAAAACTATAAAAACTATCACTACTCTTAGTAACCTCATAAGTCAGTAATGATTCAGAGCGGAGATACGATATATTCTGGATAAAAACAAAATTTAAACAGCGACAAAAATGCGATGATTTCTAAATACGACCTTACTAAAATGTAATGATTAAAAAAATAGGAATAAAAAAAAAATATCCTAATTTTTTTGTAACACTCTGTAGTGAAGCAACTACTGTCACGTCACCACATGTTGCAATATAGATGTCTGTAAAAACTGTCATTTGGTGCCCGCCCCTGTAATGTACTGTCATTATACGCACACGACGACCGAAGGTTGACGGCGACTGATTTTAGGGGTCCGAGGGAAAATATACTTGGTGTATTGTTTTTTTAAATGTTCATCATCATCATCAGCCTATGATAGTACATACACTGCTGGACGTAGGCCTCTCCTATTAACTATGCGTATTAATTAACACATTAGGAGGTAAATGCCCATAATCACCACGCTGGGCAAGCGGATTAGCGATCGCTGTAATGTGTCCACTATGATGACGCTGCTGCCCATCATCAATATTTTATCAAAATAATGGTCTGTGACACTTCAATCCCTTAGTCGACTCTTACGACACCTGCAGGAGGAGTTGGGGTGGTGACAAATGTATTCTTACTGCCGTCACCACACGGCATAATTAAAATATTCTAATAATCTCAGATGTTGACAATATATTGACGATTATTGTCTTACTTTTTGGTTAAACTTTTATGAGAACATTTTAAAGTTTTCCGTTTAAAATGTGTAAATCACATTTTGTTTAGGTGTAATGTAACAGACATGTTTCATTTATTTAATTAACCGTCATTGCACGTTTTTACACGTGTATCGAACGACTTTTTTTGTAACAAGTGCCTTAAAAAGAGATATTTACGCAAGCGAAGCGTGCGCAAAGTTTACTTTTCCGCACTAGATAGGAAAAGATATATTATACCTGTATGATCTATTTATCCAAGGCAAAATATAGACAAAGTTATTGGTATAATGTAACGACCACCCATGTTTCTTCAACTATATCTTACACAAAAAGCAATCCCAGAAACCACGAGTTTGGGCAACCGGCCAAACGCCTACGCGAGAAAAACAAACCCACGTTCTATCGGTGGTTTCCTTGATTTTATAACGCGTAAGACATACGGATAATGTCCATTAATGTAAACGTAAAGTGTTGCCTTAAAATATCCATATAAGTATAGTCCATTTCAAATACTAAGGCCCGATGCCACTCGAAACTTTTGTCCTTTAATTGGTCCGCTACAAATTGGCACGTGTCGTACACCGATGTATACATAAAACTAGCGACCCGCCCCGGCTTCGCATGGGTACTACACCTACATAAAAACCTTCCTCTTGAATTACTCTACCTATAAAAAAAATCTCATCAAAATCCGTTGCGTAGTTTTAAAGATTTAAGCGTACAGAGGTACATAGGGAGTGATATCACGCCACAAAAGGGTCTGGACAGGTATCTTTTGTTATCACTTATCCTATTGTTGACGCCTGATGACTTTGTCAATTGGCATCGGGCCTTCGTATTTGAAATGGTCAATACCTATGTGTACAATCTGAATATCTTCAAGGCAAGGGTGAATAGGTATCTCATAGGTAAACGTGTTCCACCGTAGACTGCATCATGACTTACCAGCAGGTATGATCGTGGTCACACGTCTACCTATTATAAAAAAAACATTAATAGTACATTTCCCAACTAGTGCGGGAAAACTTTTTTTCGGCGAGGGTGAAAGTTGGAGCCCGAGTGAAACGAGGGCGACAATCACCCGAGTTAAAAAAAGTTTTTGCACGTGTAAGGAACGATTTTTTTCATCACTGTCAAAAAGAGATATTACCGCGCGCGAAGCGTGCGCAAAGTTCGTTTTTGCGCACTTGTTAGGAAAAAGTCATTTAAATTCACATACAGAACTTACAGTCAAAAACGCTTTTGTAAAGTAGTCTGAAGTCGGTCTTAATTTTTCTTGATTTTGTTTTAAATTTCCTTTTCGCACGTCCCTCCGAAGTGACAGTCAATAAACTAATTCTCGCACTAGTGCGTAAAAAAACATCAACTATACTGAAAATATACATTCCCCTTCTCTCTTCGGTCGTTTTTTAATTTATCGCCACTCGTTTCGGACTTAATTTTTTTCGCACATGTATCGTACGACCTCTTTCAGTACATAATGAAGTTTCGATCTGACAGTAAATGAATCATTTCTCGCACTGGTGCATAAAAAATACCATCTTTATCTGCTGAAAATAAACATCTAGTTTTGTTACTCACATCGCATACGCTTAGGTAAAACATTTCTAAATTAATTGTTTTTTAGCTTTTAAGAAACACATAGCTAGTTTAAAATTGTGGAAGAAATATATATAAGAAAGTGCAATTGTTTACAATTTATTTCCGTCTGAGGTCAGAAAGAAAGTCAATACCCTGACCCTGACTCATTTCTACAAACAATAAGTGCCATTCCAGCCTTGAATTATGAATTCTTTATAAAATATACTTGCAGTATCCTACGTCATTATAAATTATACATACATATTACTAGCTGGTGCCCGCGACTTCGTCTGTAAAGTCAAGTGCAAACATATGTTTCCAAAGAATCCGCTTATAAATATTTTACGACGTTCTTATTACACAGAATTAAAGTGTACTGAGACATATATTTGAGCATTTTTGTGTACACCTCATTTTGACTTTGACTGTACAAAAATTATCTTATATCCTTTTTTGGGTGACAAACTGCCTTTATACCAAATTTCAATAAAATCCGTCCAGTGGTTTGAACGTGAAGAATAACCTCAGAACCTCAGACAAACAAACAAACAGACAAAGTTACTTTCACATGTATACTATAACCCCATTATTCAAAAACGTCTCTTAACTTTGAATGCCGCTAAGTATTGATTGTCCCTTTCGCACTTATACATAATATATTTATAAAATTAAAAGGGACAAACAATACTTAGCAGCTTGTTAAGTCAGGATACGGTTATGAATAAGGGGGTTAGTATTAGTATTAATATACTACTATAGATTTCATATATCGGAGGAGACAAACTAATTAAAGTTCAGATAATATTGAAATTTGTACGCCATTACACAAAACAATATTATAATTAAAGCATTTTACAATCACCTGCGATACTAATACAAGTCTATTCTAACAAATAATTTAAGGAAAAACAAATAAATATATTAGTAACTATCCCCGTATCAAAAAAGTATGCATTCAAAACGACTCTGAAGTTACAAACACAATCTTAATGCGTACATTTTTAAAGTGATTTTTAAAAACTCAATAGTAAATTACGGCGTTTTAACAAATGAAGGATCCACGAAAAAAACATGTCCAGTGCTTAAAAAAATCAGGGCGAATTCACACCTTATTCTGTTAAAAGTAAGGTGGTTTTTCCGTCTGTAATTTGAATTGACTAGACATGTTCTTTCCGTTTCAAATTGTCACTTTAGTAAAAACACGGGAAGCGACAACCCGCTAATTGTCACGTTTACACCTGTTGTCGCCATAATCACAATTCGTCGCTACGCGGCACTTACCCAACATCGTATCTTCACCAATCAATTCATACAAATGTCGCCTTTATACCCCTCTGAATACGGGAGGTTTTTTCATCAATTTTTGTTTCAAATACGAAGTTAGGTAAGTATAGAGACGGAATGTCACTTTTTTGCGTGAGAAATAACATCGGGGTAATTAAAAAATGGCTAGTTAGGAAGTCAACTAGATTTTTTAATTTTCACTTCCGTTAGACCACTTATCGCAATTTTGTAATACTGGTAATATACTTTTATCTATTTATCTTTTAATAATACTTTTCACCCCTGTCAGGCCTGATGGTCTCACCGCAAGCTACTAAGCTATGGACTATCGGATATAAACACGAACAAAAGATACGCACTCCCGTGTAAATAAAAGAGACACGGCGATACTCGCCCAGCTATCAACTATCATCGCCGGGCGAGTATCGCCGTGTCTCTTAGCTTAGTAGCTCGCAGTGAGGCTAGTGCCTTAGACCAATTATGATGATTATCGCAATTTTGCAATACTGGTTTACGAATTTCCTTTTTGCACGTGTCTCGCACGACGTTTTTAAGTACAGATGGCCCTCCTAAGTTTTGGACCTAACGTAAAATGAGCCACTTCTCGCACTAGCGCGTAAAAAACGCATCATCTGTACTAAAAGACCTGCCTGTACTGAAAAACGTCGTACGATAGGTACACATGCGAAAAGGAAATTCGTAACTCGTGTCGATTTAAAACACTTCGTTCGTTCCATTCGGTCGTGTTTTAATTTTTCGCCACCCGTTTCTAATGTACTAGGTATCTATTTTATTTAATGAGACAAAAACATTTTTTTGTATTTTTAAATGACAGTTTACTAGTTTACAGTTTCCAGTTTACCAGTTTACAGTTTCCTAAAATGTTTCTAGAACATTTTGTGATATATATTTAGGTATCAAACATAGTACGGCCAAACTTCAAATTAAACTCGCAAAGCATGCAGTATAGCTGCATTTTTAGTATGTTGTTTAGACATCATATACACTATAAAACCACATTTTGCAAGCAAAAAACAACCTAAAAAAATACCATAAATTTCGCAGTTTTTCACGTACAGCGTACTACGCAGCCAGCACAACTTTTTTTTGCTTGCAAAATGTGGTTTTTTACCGTCCTGTGGTGTCTAAACAACATACCAAAAATGCAGCGATACTACATGATTTGCGAGTGTAGGGTAAAATGGTGTACGGGTTGACCGTACTAACAAGCAACGAACAAGAAAAGTTTCTTTCTTCAGTTTTACGAGGCAGGATTTCCTAAAATACTCTGTCCTTGTGAGTCACTGCATGTGACGCATTTTTTGAACTTGGCTTCATTCTTTTTGGGCCGATATTTTTAACTGCGCTCGATTCCGATGCATTTTTAAACGCATTACAAATGAAAACCTGGAAATTCTGAAAAAGCTAGCCGAGTGCAAGTCATACTCGCTCACAAAGGGTTCCGTATTATTATTAATTTATCATAAAAAATCAGGTTTGTTGTATGGGAGCCTCGTTAAATTTTTTTTCTACTTTTTAGTAGTAGCTGTTATAGCGGCAACAGAAATACGGCTATGGTCTGTGATTTCTAAGAATAAACCTTTGACAGTTACATATTCATTACTCGTAATATGAGGGTAAGACTCACGATTTTTTCGATAGCCTTAACGTCATAAATATAAGGGTCATTTCTAAACTGACAAAAGTTCATTCTTAGAAATCTCAGACTGTAATATGAAAATTTCAAATAACTATCACGGTTCATGAGATACAGCGTCTTGACAGACGGACAGACAAACAGACTGACAGACGGCGGCGCCTTTGTAATAGGGTCCCGTTTTACCATTTGGGTACGAAAGTCTAAAATATAATTCGTTATATGTGAATAGGTACCTAATTGTACCCATTTACTAATAAGTACAAAAACATATATGTCAGTGCACATGGAAAGGTACCTTGTCACGACTCTTAAAATATACCTTATGTGCTCTTTCAAAAAGTCTATTTCAATAATTTTTAACACCTTAAAGGTACCTTTCCGTTTGCACTGACAGATATTTATGCTACTTGAGATACTAAAAAAAATTACAAAGATATCTACAGAAAATCATTCCCAAAAAATTCATAACTAAAATCACGCTCGGAAACGATAAAAATCTTGTTAAAAGGGAAGGCTTAAGTCATTTTTCTTAATAGGGCCTTAATGCCAGACAATTTGAGCGAAGGGTATATTTCACTCCTTTTTTATGGAAAGCTCCATTTTTTATAGCTCTAATTACGCTTAAGGGGGTGTCCGAGTGTCTGCGTTAAGGTGGCAGGACCACTTTAAAAAAATGTTGTACATTTAAAGGCGAAATAAGATGTGTACAAAAATATGTCCCAGTGCACTTTGATTCGGTGTAATAAGAACGTCGTAACATATTTATTAGAGGATTATTTCGATACACATTTTTGCACTTGACTGTACTCTTTTTTTTAATCAATCTGGATGAGTGGGGGGTTTCACCGACGTCGCATATTTATTCTTAACTTTATGCACAGTATGTATTAGTTGTTGTGACTATGTATATGTATTAATTGAGTGATATGATTATGAATGTTTCTTGAATAAATCATCAAAAAATAAGCAGTTTTTAGTTAATAGAACAAAAACCTGGAAAAGATATATTCTTAGAATGATAGGACTGTAAAATACAATTTACAGCGTGCTTATCGTGATAATAATACTGAGCGTTTATTGATTATTTCATTCAAACAGATTAAATTTAATTGTAATATAATCTAGCTCATTTAAACCACGAATCTGCATATAAATCTGTTAAACAATAGTTATAACAAAAAATATATGCAGTTCTAACTATTAATTACTAATGCTAAATTACCGAAGCACACAAGCGTGTAATAGGCTATTTATGTAAACATCCCTGTGGTGTTGCCAGCTCTAAACACAAATAATTTTAGCTATTGCATATTAGTAAATAATTAGCCTGGACGTAATTTAGTTTGATAATTATCTATGTGAGTCTGTCGGTTAATATAATAATGTTATAAATTGATAATCGTTATTTGTTTAATTACTATATTTACAAAGCATTATAACACAAAGCGGCTAGGTCGTACAACAAGCGTCCCCAGTCTTAAAAAAAAGTCCATACGTTGTTAAGACATTTTGCAACGAATTTTTATAATTTCTCAAAAGTCCTACAAATTATTAT
Organism: Thaumatotibia leucotreta; assembly: GCA_025490895.1. Classification (NCBI taxonomy): domain Eukaryota; kingdom Metazoa; phylum Arthropoda; class Insecta; order Lepidoptera; family Tortricidae; genus Thaumatotibia; species Thaumatotibia leucotreta. The sequence goes on from JALPQI010025104.1 coordinate 9,277, forward strand.
GAAAAACTCATTTATTTATTCCCAAATCTATTTAGTCACTTTTGTTTGATGTAGTATGATGAAATTGATGAATTTACGCACACCGTAATCCATCTCGATTTGTATACATTTTATAGTTTTTAATTTCAAAAATTAAAGCATCTTTATAAACGTAAAAACAGAATACTTTTTAATGCATACCTATAAAAACAAAGCTTCTCTTAAAACGTGAAACGTTTCTAGCACTGCTGCACTGACGGACGCCATTTTTTATTTCGCATTCCCGGCGGGACATTTTTCACAGTAGTTCTTCCTAACCACATAACCAGCATCTTCTGACCTCTGCCTACTTACAACTACTACCACCATCAAGTTCAAGTTATACTGGACATTGTACACCAAATGAACCAGTACAAGACTGACCCCTGATTTCTCACTTGGTCTATGAATATGAAGTTCAAGTTATATTAGTTTTTTTTGTTCCGTGTCACTTAGCATTCATTACGGACGTCTTGTTTTACGGTGTCATTTTTGCAAAAAGTTTTTAGACGTCAAATTGACATTGACAATGCTAATGGAGGGAAATTGGTGTTAAAGTGACCAAGAATTAGGTACATGATTTTACCACTCTATTATTATCAAAAATACTTCGTTTCTTACTCTTATACAGTATAAGGCGTATATAAAATTTAAAAGCGATTGTCACTCTTCCTGTCTGAAATATAAAGTACTTTAATCATTGCAAGACCGCAAAAAATACAATTTATGACATGCATTGTCTCAAAAACTATTTCAAGGCATTTTGAGTGTAGGTATATAAAAATGGCTTGAAAATACTATAAAAATTACGCGGTTTTCTCCTTTACTTAATTAACTTTAAGTGCCTGCCTCACCCAGGAATTGAACCTATATCATATCGTATCAAAAGCATAAATTCTTTACAATTTCTTCGTTGCGTGATTCCGCCCGGATCCACTTTCTAACACGCGTGGAAGGGCTACAGTGGCGCACAAAATAAAAGCACTACTTTTACAAATTATACATACTCATTAATTAGACGTTATTTATAAGATGCATAACAATGTCAAGATGATGTCGAACTAAAGTTACTGACATAGCCCTCCGGATTAGCAAGCTGAAGTGGCAATGGGCAGGCCACATTGCACGCAGAGCAGATGGTCGATGGGGTCGAAAAGTGCTCGAGTGCAGACCACGGCTAGGCAAACGCAGCGTAGGACGTCCGACAAGATGGACAGACGACCTTATGAAGGTCGCCGGGACACGCTGGATGCAAGTCGCATCTAACCGGTACATGTGGAGGTCCAGAGCGGAGGCCTATGTTCAGCAGTGGGCGTCTTATGGCTGCGATGATGATGATGTACCAAAGAAAAAATACAGAGTTTACCAATGCCGGAGGATATGTCTCTGTCATTCAAATGACGCTTTCAGTGGTGTGACAGAGATAAGAAATCTCATTCGAATTAGCAGATTTCAAAGTTTGTGGTAGTTGACCAGCCATCAGCTGCGAAAGCTGAAGACATGGGATCAAATCCATGTTTTTTTTCTTTTTTATATGAAAATGAA
>JALPQI010025106.1:0-12021 GCA_025490895.1 Thaumatotibia leucotreta
GAGTCGTATATCACTGTCCCTTTCCCTCAACCTAAACTGAATTATTAGTACGTCATGGTATCCCCACAGGGCCGGATCTAGAGGGGGAGGGGGGGGGGGGACAACCGGGGCTACAGCCCCGGGGCCGCCACGAATGAAGGGTCCCCACAATAGAATTTTTTTTCAAATTCCAAGTTTCCGTGAACTAGATTTCAGCGAAAAATCAACGATTTTTCGGCGAAAAAAAGCTCGGAAGATTCCGTTCGTTAACGCTATTTAAATTCATATAATTCTCGTTTCCGATTATATTTCCGAAATTGGATAATTAGTTGTTGGATGTCATATACAGTGAGTTTCTTGCCTAGCCCCCCCCCACCCCCAGCAGTCTCACGTGTATTTTTCTCATTCAACTTTTCACGTTCGCTAGCCGAAATTCACAATATTTCTTAGTTTGTTCATTGTAGAAAAATACACGTGAGGTCTCCTTGTACCCCCCCCCCCCCCCCCTCCCCTAGCGTGATATTTCGTGATGTTTTCTTGGACCCCCCTCCCCCCCTATAGGACCCCGCGTGATTTATGCACCAGCCCTAACATGAGAAATGGTTTTCTTAAATTTGACTAACTTCTGCTGTTCAGATTTTTTTCATCCATTACAATAAAATTGTCTACGCATGAAATCACGTCGATCTGCGTCAAAAAATTTTTTTATCAATATTATTTATTTTTTGGTACAACTCGCACTTGACCAAAATTTTGAAAATGCCAAAATTGCTATCTCAAAAAAATACCTAATGTCTCCTAAGACAGCTTCCTTGTATCTTCTATAGTTTCCGATTTCCCCTTACTGTCCCACTTAAAAAAAAAACACTCTGTATACCAAAGAAAATACGTTCATTGGATAACTAGTTTAAGTAATATGGTGAATAATCTTTACGCAGACCTAAACCAAACCAACCTCGACCAGATCTAGACGTCGACTACTAAGACCAACTGTTAGGTAACTGATTGATTACTTATTGAGTGAACATGAACTTACCTCCGCCTCCGCTGCTGATAACTTTGATGATCTTCACCTCTGTAATTATAATAAACAGATTTTATGGCTATTGTAAACATTAGGTATATACATTCCATTCCGTCATATTTCTGTCTACGACATCATCAAAATACTATACATACATAGAGTCATCATCATCATCATATCAGCCGAAAGACGTCCACCTCTGAACATAGGCCTCCCCCAAAAATTGCCACAATGACGAGTCCTGCGCCGATACAACCCCCCATGATATAATAGAGTACTCTGGGGTAAACATCCACATTGGGAAAGTATATGATTGCGTATACAAGGATATATTTTGAAATAAAATGTATGTAATGGCTTATCACTACTGTTACCCACTCCGTATTTACATTTACCCCGCGTGAAGAGGAGAGGAGCGTAAAGAAATAACTGATACCTACATAAAATAAAAACATAAGTACTTAGGTACCTACACTATCTTTACCTACCTACATATTCACAAAACAATTATGTAAGTAGGTAAGTACTATTTTTATTTTGCTTTTCTGTCCGATATGTATTTTTTTTACAAAGGACTTAAAAAAAAAAAAAATTCTTTGCTATAAAATATAGGTACATAAATGGTACCTATTTATGTACATAGCCTCACGACTAATCGATGCCACTGGTGACCAGAGGGCTGGTCAATATTTCGCTCAGCGAATAAGCATTGCCATACAACGTGGCAATGCGGCCAGCCTTCTGGGCACACTGCCCATTGGCAGCGATTTGGGCGAGATTTTTTATTTGTAGGTTCTTTTATTTATGTATTTTTTTTTATATTATTGATTATGTTATATAAGTAGTGTTAAATTAATTACCTATTTATGTCATTTCAAATAAGCAAAGGGTTAAACAATTAAGTCGAGTAAACAATTATTGAAATGAAAATGATTTAGGTACCGCGCCGAACCTACAGTCTAAGAGGTGACTCACACTAGATCGCGACGGGTCCGGTCGACCCATTGACACTTCGGTTAGCTTCATAGTAGAGCCAGTAGACTTTAAATTCTAATGCCACTGTGGGAATTATGCGACGTGGCGTGGAGTCCAGACACCGCATGCCGATTCAACCCAGGCACCAGTGTGATAAGCAATGACGCATTACTTTTAACGACAACTTACGGCCACCACCACCGCCAGACTGCCACCCGCCGCCGCCTCCGCCGGATTTCCAGCCACCGCCGCCGCCGGACCAGCCACCGCCGCCGCCGGACCAGCCGCCGCCGCCGCCGGACCACCCGCCGCCGCCGCCGCCGATATAACCGGCGTGCGCGACTACGACCAGGGCCAACAAGCACACGAATATCTGGAATCAGAGAAAAATGTATTATATGTTTGCTGAAATGGAAAAACACGAAAAGAGTGAGTTTTTTTATAAAGATTGTGCTCGAACGTCAGGATTATTTATATTGAGAAAACGGATTCTAGGTGTGATTGGTCGGTTTTTAATGTTATCATAGGTCTTCTCTGTAGGTTGCAACAAAATTAGGATAAACAAGTTCCATCAGGACGCAGTGCCGAAAACTTTGTTTTGTGCCTATCCGTTTTCTAAGTACTTAGTTTTGTAGAACGGTCTTAATGAAAACTAGTCTTTTTAGTACGATTTTTCAGTCAATATTATAAGTATCTCAAAATGTTTTTGTTTTTCTAAAAAGGTAGGTCATCAAGTAGGTACTCCTGCCAAGTTTCAATAAAACTGGATGTAAAACACTGGGAAGATATTTTGTACACAATTTTTTTAGTTTTCTTAACACCTAATAACTTTTTAAGTAGTTAGGTATTATAGTTACCTTCATGTTTCGAGCTAGGCGATGAGTGCTTGCCTGGGGTTCGGTACTCGTTCATTATATACTAAAATGCATCTCCCACCCACGTCGAGGTCCGGACTGCATTCTCATGCACTCACCGGCACCTTTTTTCAGGGTCACCAGCATAACCGCAATCTCTGAACCATAAGACTGTTATAAGTCGCGAGCTCCATTTATTGTAGACTCAGATTATATGCAAAATGTTTTATGAATTAGGTTGTTTTTGGAACGGAAGCAGTTCCGAGCTGATGCAACCCATTGTGCATTACTCCCAGCAGATTTTTGAAGCCTTGAACCCTGTCTAGGTGAATTCTACAGATTGTTATGATTACTCGTAACATAGCGGTTATAAGTAATTAATTGATTCAGGCGGTGTTGAATTCTATTGATTACCTAATTAATATGACGGTTTTTTTTAAACTGTCTATGTCATTAATTTGGTAAAATCTTCGATTAATACAATTACGGCTTGCGTTAGATATGTGATATGTGTTATTAGGATTCCGTAGCCATGCAAAATAGATTCGTACCTCGTAGTAACGTTATGTCTGTATGTTTGTCTGCCCGCAGCACTATCACGCACGCACACGGCAGTGCTCGTTAGTGTCAGAGGCCTGTAATTTTTTACCCTTTATATCTTTTTTTTGTTCATCTTCTTGACTTTTTCATACCCACTACAAATAGTCCAAGAGCCAGTGAACCCTGAAAGTAACGGTCTTCCTGTAAGGTTAGAAATTTGTATACTAACGGTTTATGGAATTCTAAGAGCAATAGCCATGACCTGGCAGGCGTCAGCCCTGCACGTCATCAGGCCCTTTATTTTTTGAACTGTTAAGTAAATTGGATTTCAAAACTTGTTTCTGTAAGTTTGAAAAATTTATAGGATAAAGTTAATTTAATGTACATCTTAAAAAAAAATTGACAGGCGATTACAATAAGCAGAAGTATATGACAGGTCAATTAGAAAATGCACAGTTGATGAGGTAAAATAAACTTCATCCTGTATACTCGAAATTTTTGTATGTCTTCAAATAAACGTCTCGGAGTAAGTATGTGCAATGCCAGGCGGTTTTGAACAGCATAAGACCTTGCCAGGCGAGGGGACAGTTAAGTAAATTGGGTTTCTTAACTTGTTTCTGTAAGTTTGAAAATTTAATAGGATAAAGTTTATTTATTGTATATCTTAAGAATAAATTGACAGGCGATTACAATAAGCAGAAGTATATGACAGATCGAATAGAAAACGCACAGTTGATGAGGTAAAATAAACTTCATCCTGTATACTCGAAATTTTTATATATCTTCAAATAAACGTCTCAGAGTAAGTATGTACAATGCCAGGCGGTTTTGAACAGCATAAGACCTTGCCAGGCGAGGGGACAGTTAAGTAAATTGGGTTTCTTAACTTGTTTCTGTAAGTTTGAAAATTTAATAGGATAAAGTTTATTTATTGTACATCTTAAGAATAAATTGACAGGCGATTACAATAAGCGGAAGTATATGACAGGTCAATTAGAAAATGCACAGTTGATGAGGTAAAATAAACTTCATCCTGTATACTCGAAATTTTTATATATCTTCAAATAAACGTCTCAGAGTAAGTATGTACAATGCCAGGCGGTTTTGAACAGCATAAGACCTTGCCAGGCTAGGGGACAGTTAGGTAAATTGGGTTTCTTAACTTGTTTCTGTAAGTTTGAAAATGTAATAGGATAAAGTTTATTTATTGTACATCTTAAGAATAAATTGACAGGCGATTACAATAAGCAGAAGTATATGACAGATCGAATAGAAAACGCACAGTTGATGAGGTAAAATAAACTTCATCCTGTATACTCGAAATTTTTATATATCTTCAAATAAACGTCTCAGAGTAAGTATGTACAATGCCAGGCGGTTTTGAACAGCATACGACCTTGCCAGGCGAGGGGGACAGTTAGGTAAATTGGGTTTCTTAACTTGTTTCTGTAAGTTTGAAAATTTAATAGGATAAAGTTTATTTATTGTACATCTTAAGAATAAATTGACAGGCGATTACAATAAGCAGAAGTATATGACAGATCGAATAGAAAACGCACAGTTGATGAGGTAAAATAAACTTCATACTGTATACTCGAAATTTTTATATGTCTTCAAATAAACGTCTCAGAGTAAGTATGTACAATGCCAGGCGGTTTTGAACAGCATAAGACCTTGCCAGGCGAGGGGACAGTTAAGTAAATTGGGTTTCTTAACTTGTTTCTGTAAGTTTGAAAATTTAATAGATAAAGTTTATTTATTGTACTTACATCCTTAAAAAAAATACAGGCGAGTAATCGCTACTTAATCGCTAGTAGTAGTAGAGTAGTTGCTAAGGGCGTGCGATTGAGAGGTGCACCTGTCCCCTCGCCTGGCAAAGTCTTATGCTGTTCAAAACCGCCTGGCATTGTACATACTTACTCTGAGACGTTTATTTGAAGACATATAAAAATTTCGAGTATACAGGATGAAGTTTATTTTACCTCATCAACTGTGCGTTTTCTATTCGATCTGTCATATACTTCTGCTTATTGTAATCGCCTGTCAATTTATTCTTAAGATGTACAATAAATAAACTTTATCCTATTAAATTTTCAAACTTACAGAAACAAGTTAAGAAACCCAATTTACCTAACTGTCCCCTCGCCTGGCAAGGTCTTATGCTGTTCAAAACCGCCTGGCATTGTACATACTTACTCTGAGACGTTTATTTGAAGATGTATAAAAATTTCGAGTATACAGGATGAAGTTTATTTTACCTCATCAACTGTGCGTTTTCTATTCGATCTGTCATATACTTCTGCTTATTGTAATCGCCTGTCAATTTATTTTTAAGATGTACAATAAATAAACTTTATCCTATTAAATTTTCAAACTTACAGAAACAAGTTTTGAAACCCAATTTACTTAACTGTCTCCTCGCCTGGCAAGGTCTTATGCTTTTCTAAACCGCCTGGCATTGCACATACTTACTCCGAGACGTTTATTTGAAGACATTTAAAATTTTCGAGTATACAGGATGAAGTTTATTTTACCTCATCAACTGTGCATTTTCTAATTGACCTGTCATATACTTCTGCTTATTGTAATCGCCTGTCAATTTTTTTTTAAGATGTACATTAAATTAACTTTATCCTATAAATTTTTCAAACTTACAGAAACAAGTTTTGAAATCCAATTTACTTAACAGTTCAAAAAATAAAGGGCCTGATGACGTGCAGGGCTGACGCCTGCCAGGTCATGGCTATTGCTCTTAGAATTCCATAAACCGTTAGTATACAAATTTCTAACCTTACAGGAAGACCGTTACTCTCAGGGTTCACTGGCTCTCCAGCTAAAAACGATATTAAAAGAAAGAGAACCACCTTGATAGGTATTTAACTATGTGACAGACCGACGGACGGACGGATAAAGTCGGACCATCCGTTTTCTGAGATCAAGCTCAACATAGTATTAACCTGATTTTAATGAGATTAGTCTGATTTCCTCATGTTTGGGGCTTGTCTATTAATCACGTCATACTGTGTAGGGGGATGGGGGGGGGTCAAGAAAAAATAACCAATTATCACCATAGGGGGTCATGGGACAAATCACGTGTATTTTTTTGTTACTTTTTGCTGAACATCATTATAGCTACCTATTAAAATAATCAAAAAGATTCTATACTTTTTTAATCACACTTTTTAAATATAACCAGAATGTTAAACCCTGAACTGAGTTTTGAAACTTCGAGAACATTAGCTATAAAACGGTTTCTCCCGTCACGTGTGCTTAATAAAGTACCTACGTCAATTCAAGAGTTATTAAAAGGAAGTGATGAAGTGAAGTGAAAACCCATGAAGTACCTACTTAAGTTGGCAATAAATTACACGTCATATTGGCAAGGAGGGGGGTGTTGTCCTGAAAATATCACCATGGGGGATGGGGGGTTCGTTATTATAGGGTTATAAAGGGTGTATTCGGGTAATTCCGAATATCAATAAACGCCGCGCCGGATAATTCCGAAAGGTGACACTTAAGACCATGTAATTACGAGTGATTTTTCTGTGATTTTCGGGATTACCCTTAAGGCACCTTACATAACAAAAAATTTGGCAGGTACATAGCACACTACTTTTACTCGTGCCGGAAACGAATGGGATTATCATCGAAATCATTATCATTAACCACTAGTAGGTAGTAGGTACACTGCTGACCAATGTCCTGTGGAACATAGAGATCTCTCCTATGACATGCCCTGAGCTTGATAGGTACTTACTTTTATGACGTACGTTGCAATACCACATTCCGCGCGGTATAATTGAGTTGTAGTGTACTTTTACCTATCAAATAAGTCAATTGTAAACGGTTGCCGTACCATGAATTGGAAAGTAAAGGATACCTACGTTAGGTTTTACTTGATACGTATTCATTCTATGCGTATCGAGTAAAACCTAACGTTACCGATACTTGCATAGTCATGCGGCTACGGTTTCAGGTTTACTACACCCTCTTTCTGTCGCTTGCCATAAGGGCGTTTAGACATTTAATTCTTATAAAGGTACAAGCCAATCCGGTCCTTATGATAGGCGATAAAGTGGGACGAATTTACTAAAACGCTCACATTTTTGATGCTTTTTAATTTTTGATGCTAGATTATTAAGATTTATTTGAAGTTATTCTAATCTTTATGTAAACCAGTGTATTTCAACCTTTTGCGTGGCGAAGCCACCTTTGGAGGTTTTATAGGTGAGCTGTTCGGCATTTTTTTTATTTACTAATACCCTATATATCGTATCCAATCAGGTGGCCTGCAAGTTCGCAAATTTTGGGAAATTTGTCACATCAACGAACATACGAAGCCGTCATTACAGCGCCAGAGACAAATCCCTGAAAATTTGCGTATTTCGGAGTTCGCGAAAGGGCCACAGTTCAAAGTGACATATTTTTCGACAAATCGTTTCGACTTGTGAACCGCGGTTCACAAGTCGAAACGATTGCTTTAATTGTAAAGTATTTAAACCCTAATTGGACGGGCTAATTGAGTTGCCAATTGCCAGTACCTAAAAAAAATAGACATGGCGTCTTAAAAGACGGGATATTAGGACTAGAAGTCCGTCTTTCAGGATCGATATTTCAGAATTCTTAAGTCACATTTTTTTATTTGGTATGCGATATCTCGTCTGCGTCTGTGAAACTATAAAGTAAATTATCAAATATATATGAAGCGGTGGTGGCTCAGTGGTTTAGACGTATGACTTTCAATCCGGAGGTCATGGGTTCAAATCCTGGCTCGTACCAATGAGTTTTTCCGAAACTTATGTACGGAATATCAGATGATATTTACCATTAGCTTTCGGTGAAGGAAAACATCATGAGGAAAACTGCATACATCCGCGAAGAAATTCAAAGGTGTATGTGAAGTTCCCAACCCGCTTAGGGCCAGCGTGGCCCAATCCCTCTCATATATGAGAGGAGGCCTGTGCCCCAGCTGTGGGACATTATATAGGCTAAAAATAATAATAGAAATACTTCGCCAATTCTTTAATGTATGGTGGAAATAATTGGGTTCAACCTTAAAATCCAATTGGATCAGGTACAAATTTAGCACGTGCTAAAAGGTGGAAAAGCCTGAAATGTTGGGCTAACTACTAACTAGACACTAGACAACCCTACGCGGGACGGCAGCACGCACAACACAACACGTGTATCTTATCTTATTTGTGGGGCCCTTACGGATACACTTCGACCCATTGGGATCTTTTGTGTAATTGCCCCCTGTTTCGCCTACCACAGGGATTGTTCTATCAACTCATGTTTGAGGATGGACCCTAGCGGTAGCGTTTTGACCTCCTTCGGTTCCAGATAGTCGGCTCCTCATCCTTTGTCTGGCGAGGGCACGACATTCGCACATCAAGTGTTTCATTGTCTCCTCTTCTTCGCCACATATCCTACAGTCTAAGCTGTCAAAAAAACCCATTTTGGCCAAAAGAGTCCCGTAAACACCCCCGTTATGAGTTTGAGTTGTCTTTTGCTATATTTCCAAAGCTAACTGGGCTAACTACTAACTAGACACTAGACATAGACAACCCTACGCGGGACGGCATGCAAAATACAACACGTGTAAAGATGAGCATTTTCCACACCTCGATTAAATTGTTTTTTTTTTGTCTCGTGCTAAAGAGAGCGGAAAAATGACTAATACTACATGCTCGTCGCTTAATTGTCGGTCAAGTGAAGGGCAAGAGGCATGAAAATCTCAATTAACTTGTAGGACAACAATTTACAATGAGTTTGCTTGAGTACCTCATTTCAAACAATGAAATGGTACACAAATGAGGTGATGTAGTAATCCTAGTAGGGTAGAAGCACCAATAGATGACTGCCACCCAGAAGTTGACTGATAGGTCTAAAAATGTGAATAATTAAATCAGGAATAATTTTACACGCCCGGAAGTATTTTTCTCACACGCGGCAACACTATGCCGCTTCTCGCATGCAAATTCCCCGACAGTTAAGCCACGCACGCGGCAGTGAGCGGTCGTTGAGTTTACGCTTCACGCTAAAATCGCGTTTTGTATGGGATCCTTATTAAGAATAGCCCTCAAAAATTTAAGCTTTTAATTACGTAAAAAATCGAATATGGCTTTTATTTCGTTGATTCACTTCAGTATAGATTTTAGACTAATATCTCTATTGTGTATATTATAAAGAATATTTTATTTTTATTAATTTTATGAGATATTTGCTGGTCAAGTTATGGTTCCAATATTCTGCGTTCGGGCCAAAAGATGAACGACGGTCAACTTTTGGGCAAAGGCTCGTATTTTCAAATGCTTGTGTAAATTACAATAAAATAGTTAAATTTAATATTTATACATAAAATTACAATCAGTTTTGTAGTTGATTTTTTGACCAAAAGATGAACGACGCTTTTTTTCATGTAACACGTTTTTCAGTTATTTATTTTTGTATGAAAACGGGATTGTTCAACTAAAGAATCGCTGTCCAAAATGTGAACTAGGAAAATTTACTGGTTCATCTTTTGGGTTGGATTCCAATAAATGAATTCGAATCAATTTAGTTCGTTCATTTTGTTAATGCGGTGTCCAAAACATGAACCAACTGATTTTATTGACCGGTTCAATTTGGGAATAGTTGAACTTTTGTTCTTAGAGATCAGACTGTTACATAATATACACTGAGTTTATATTTCGTTAAAAGAAGGTTCCTTAGGTCAAATACAATTAATTTATCTAAGAAACTAAAGTTTTTACTTTCATCTGTTCATCCATTGGCGTCTTGCCGTTCATATATTGGTCTCGTCGTATTGCAATTATGCTGGTTCATCTATTGGGGTCAAATTGTTCAGAGATAGGGCACGTTGTTCAACTACTGGGGAATTTGACCCCTTTTTTAATATAATAATTTTTATAAAATTACTGAAGTTTAATACGAGGCATAAAAATAACTTATTCTAAACTCTATAAAATGCGGAATCATATAAAAAAATAAAAATTGATAAATATGAGTTACATCATATAGAAAAAAATATTTAAAGTTGGGAAAGTTGCTTAACTGTTCATCTATTGGTGATTTTACCCTAGTACCTTTTTTTTCCTAGCCTATCACCATGTGCCACCATGGTGCCCAGGTTTGGTCGCTCACCGACAGTCATGGTAGTAGTAGGTACCTAACAGCAATTATTATTGTTCCGTCGAAAACAAAAAATAAATGTATACTATACAGTACTCACAGTACTGGGCCAGCGTTGGGATTGGGACCACGCAAAATAGGTACGTTTGATGTCGTGTTGCGGAAAAAATGGCTAGAATACAACAACAACAGGAGGATGGGCAAAATTGTATGGACCCTGGCCTAATGACCAATAACAACAAACTATATATTTTTGGAAAGGTTGTTTCGTACTCTACAATTTTTGTTTAGGCAGAGGCGGTCTAACAGCTGTGAGAAAAAAGTTATAACTAAAACAATCATTTACCAATGAGACATTTATTTCGTAATATTCACCTTTGAATATTATATGGATAACATACAATGAACCTTAAATGTAGTTTATATAGGTACATAAACAGAGTATCTTACGAAACTACGACATATTTGCGGAAATTAAACACTTTTTTAATTTAAGACTTATTAGGAACGAGTAATAATGACGGTCACTAAACTGTCAATCACGAACACTTGCGATACTTAAATACTCTGTAACTCCCAGTTTTTAAGTGCTATTAAGTTTTTTCACACACATATTTGGAAGTTCCTGCCATAGTAAAAGTTACGGAGGTTAACATAAGCTATCCAGAGGCATACCGTTTGTCGTTATTGGTTAATAGGCCAATTTGCCCACCCTCCAAGACTAAATATGTACTACTCGTATTATTCTGATGATCTTAAACCTGAGACACACACGTTGCGATAAGTCTCTACTTATCGCAACGTGTGTGTCTCAGGTTTATCCCTCTGGATAGCAATCCACTGATTTTGGATTTGGCAGGCGGTACTTCACTGTGTTTGTCGCGGAAGTGTGCTCAGGAGGTCTAGCACAGGTTTAGTGCGACAATATCTTCATCCCTCTTTTATTCATATAGTTAGTGAAAGATGGAAAAATCTATCTCGCGGCGACATACTGATATACCAATCATGTGCTAAGCATACAGGCGTAGGTACCGTGACTTCGGCTTAAAGCGTTTTGGCGTCAGGTTTTAGTGGGTATTTCTTATTAGCCCTTGGAGTCCCATTTAACCACCTGGGTCCGTCCCCGGGCGCCGCGGACTGTTTCTAATTGTTCTGTGTACTTATTTAGCCTACTTACGTTTTATGTACAATAAAGAATTTACATACATTAGTGCGGTCAAATCGTACATTAAACTCGCAAAACATGTAGTAAAGCTGCATTTTTGGTATGTTATTTAGACACCATAGGGCAGTATAAAACCACATTTTGCAAGCAAAAAAAAGTTGTGCTAGCTGCGTTATACGTGAAAAACTGTGAAATTTACTGTCTATTTTTAGTTTCTGATTTTTATAAAAAAAGCCTTACGTTTTATGACAATATGGTAACGTTTAAAGATGAATGAATTTGTAACAAGATGAGATAACATGCATTACCGTAGGTCTTATCGTTTCAGAGATTCGAGACTTCAAATAGTA
>JALPQI010025107.1:0-23805 GCA_025490895.1 Thaumatotibia leucotreta
GGTAATTTTGATCACGTATGTGTGTCACTAGCATAGGAGTCAGATTTTTTTGATCACTGACGCTGTGTTACCGGAAACGTATTATCCCAGACCATTGTTGCAGGAATTCGGGTGTTCGATCCTAGGACAGCTGCCAAAGGCTCATCGCGAACGCTTATCCAAGGAGCTGCGTGTCATGATGCGCTGCATCAGGGAGAACAGCGATCTTGACGTCGACAGGTAATAAATAATAAATCAATTTGTAACAATGAAGCACTAAATTGCAATAATAACTCGGTGTTGGTGTTTTTTAAGCTACAGGGTGAAACATGAGTGGTTAACAGTAATACGTTTTTCGAAATCTTTAAACAACTACCAATTAAATGCCCCACAAGTTACTGAAAATTTTACATGTTATTTATTTATTTTTTGTATTTTTTTGTGTGTATATTTTTGTATTTTTTGGCTTTAGGAAGTTTAGTATGTATGTCCAAAAGGATTTTTAAGACAAATTAATGGAATAATTTAAATTACCTCTTCAAATTTAAGTAATTAATTATAGCTGGAGAGCCAGTGAACCCTGGGAGTAACGGTCTCCCTGTAAGGTTAGAAATTTGTATACTTACGATTTATGGCATTCTAAGAGCAATAGCCATGACCTGGCAGGCGTCAGCTCTGCACGTCATCAGCCCCATTATTTTTTGAACTGTTAAGTAAATTGGATTTCAAAACTTATTTTACATCTTAAAAAAAAATTGACAGGCGATTACAATAAGCAGAAGTATATGATAGATCAATTAAAAAACGCACAGTTGATGAGGTAAGACTGTTTTTTCTGTTCTGTGGTATGTAAAATGCCAGGCGGTTTTGAACAGCATAAGACCTTGCCAGGCGAGGGGACAGTGAAGTAAATTGGGTTTCAAAACTTGTTTCTGTAAGTTTGAAAATTGAATAGGATAAAGTTTATTTATTGTACGTCTTAAAAAAATACAGGCGATTACAATAAGCAGAAGTATATGACAGATCAATTAGAAAACGCACATTTGATGAGGTAACACTGTTTTTTCTGTTCTGTGGTATGTACAATGCCAGGCGGTTTTGAACAGCATAAGAGCTTGCCAGGCGAGGGGACAGTGAAGTAAATTGGGTTTCAAAACTTGTTTCTGTAAGTTTGAAAATTGAATAGGATAAAGTTTATTTATAAAAATACAGGCGATTACAATAAGTAGAAGTAGGTATATGACAGATCAATTAGAAAACGCACAGTTGATGAGGTAAAATAAACTTCATTCTGTATACTCGAAATTTTTATATGTCTTCAAATAAACGTCTCAAAGTACTTACTTTAGTATGTACAATGCCAGGCGGTTTTGAACAGTATAAGACCTTACCAGGCGAAGGGACAACCAACGCAGGGCTCAACGCTGCCGCAGCGCTGACATAGCGCTGATAGCAAGGCGGTTTCCTTAGTGAATAACACTGCTGGTTGCAAGAGCAGTCATAACACTAATCATGGCTGCACAACCTTTTCCATATACTAATGTAATTGTTATTTTTTTAACAGGTCGAAGGAGAAGGCAAATAAGTCAGCCAGCATGGTGGAGGTTAAGGTTTCCCCAGAGAGGTAAGTGATGAAACTGTAGGCTCTTAGGTACAGTCGAAGACAAAATAAGGGGTATACAAAAACGTTCAAAAATATGTCCCAGTGCACTCTAATTCTGTGTAATAAGAACGTCGTAACATATTTATGAACGGATTCTTTCGATACTTATTTTTGCACTTGACTGTACCTTTATGTATATTAATCAGGTAGGTACCTACCTAACACATATTTTTTTTAACAGACTTAAAAATTATTCAATAGTACATTGTGTATTAAGGGCGGTAAATAAGAATTTGTGTACGAGTGTGAAAGTAAAACCCAAGCGGGCTTTACTTCACACGAGTTCAAAATTCTTGTACCGCCCGTGGCACACACAATATTTTTCATCACATCTGTGAAGCAAAAAAGTAAATAACACAATATATTTTCACAAAACTACACCGAAATGGTCTTAATCATTTGTCAAAATCAGGGACGACTTAAATTTATCATTTTTATAACAGGAATCTCAGCGCGGCGCGCGCCCCCTATCCCTATCGGTCGTGTTTTAAAACATCGCCACTCGTTTCGAATTTCATGTTTTTCGCACTTGTGTCGTAATATACTATTTCAGTTGGCACAGATCGTGCTTTTTTACGCACTAGTGGTTCCTTTCTTGTCAGGACGAAATTTCGGAAGGCCATCTATACCTACTGAAAAACGTCATACGATCGATACACGTGCGAAAAGGACATTCCTAACTCGTGTCAATTTAACTTACCTATTCATACCATTTACTTACAGAATAATGCATGCATGACTGCACACGCTGCCCATTTACAATCAGGGTTATATACCGTCGAAAACCGCTCGCTAACCACAAATTGTGCCATTTTCCAGACACAGCCTACTAAAAGCCGAGACACCAACGCGTTACCGATCTCTGGACACATTGACGGCAGCGAGGGAGGTCGACCAACAGTTGCCGACGCCTGGCTTGCTTCAAAAGAAGTTGGTGCTCACTGACACTTCTACTGATGACGTCTCCAGTGATAATAAAAAGGCAAGTCATTTTGACGGCAGTATAGTCACTATCCCAACTCTTTGTGGGTGTCGTAAGAGTCGACTAAAGGTCTTCGCACACTATATCAACTCCACACCCACTCGACTCAAGTCTATTCATTGAAATTTAAGCCCTGCGTCATATATTCAAGGTTTAATTTCAAAAAAATATATTAAAGTAGTGTACGACGAGTGGCCAACGCATCGTACACTAAAGGTCAACCCCGACTCGTTTGTCACGCAACGACCACACGTTGTCCACGCGGCACCTATGCGTTTGCCACTCACGTGTATCGAGCAACCATTACTTAACATTGCCCACTCGTTGACACCGCGTTGTCCACTAGTTACCATTGCGTGGATCTACTAGTTGACTACTCATCGTGACTATCGTGAGTGTGAGTAGAGTTGCTGCCGCGTTGGCGTGGAGTTGTTAGTGTGTTTAAGACTACCTTAAGGAATGAAGTGTAACAGAGCATTCATTTATTGGAGATTGATGTACTACTAGAGACCTTTACATCTCTAGTAGTATAGATATAGATGCCTATTGTGAACTTCATCATCATCATCATCAGCCCGTTGCAGTCCACTGCTGGACATAGGCCTCCCCCAAGGTACGCCACAGAGCTCGGTATGCTTTATGCATCCAGTTTCTGCCAGCCTCTTTATGCAAATCATCCCGCCATCTAGCCGGAGGGCGTCCCACGCTGCGTTTACCAAGACACGGTCTCCACTCGCCACTATTGTCAACTTGTATAATATATTGAACGTATTGTGAAAATACAAATCAAATTATTTATTAACTAAAAAGCGCCTAGCCTTGTAAGGTATTGCATATACCCGAGAAAATTGACCGGTGTTGCTAAGACCGAGTGGCCGAGGCGTGCAGGCATCAGCCGCGAAAGCTGAGCACGTAGTGGGTTCGATCCCCACCTCGGACGTTAGGTGATCTTGGTCGTTTTTCTTTGGTATTATAGACATCTAATATTTATAATTTGTATTTTTTTTATGTACGAAATTTTTTTTATGCGTGATTTGAATAAGATGTATTATTATACTGTTTTAAAAAAACAAGTCCCTCAGAGTTTCTTACTGGTTCTTCTCAAGACAGTGGTGTAGGGTTAGAACTTAGAACCGGTAGTAGTTTTTTTCTTGATATTGTGTCAGACGATTCGAAAATGCTTATTGATAAGTTTACTTGAACAAAAGATAGTTTGACCTTGACTTTGATGACGGACAGCGCAGCGCATCATCATAGTGGACATCCGCTTGCCCAGCGGGGCGATTATGGGCATTATCTGCAAATGCGTCCATATGCGTAGGTAAGACCTATGGGTAGCAAGCAATGGACTGAAAATACTGAAATATGCTTTAATGGCTGACATACAGCTAGTTTTAAACATCTCACACGTAACACTTTCGCAACCAGGCAAAATTTCGCCTCGAGCATCTTTTATACGAATATTTTACGAGTGCGAAAGAGACACATTCAAAGAAACACGTACGAAACAGTTTTTGAGCAAGACCATCCGTATGGTGGTGCTAAAATAACGTTATTATCGGTCTTGAAAATAGATGCAGCCCTGAGGTAGCGAAGATACAATGCTTGCCCACCTGGCAGGCACTCCGGTCCGGCGTAGCATGTAGGTTCATAGCTCTAGCCCGCCCAGCGGGTACGCGGTATCTGAGCGAAGTTTACCTGGTGGGTACTGGGTACACGGTGTCGAATGTGTCTACTGCTAAATCATGATGATCATGTTCATGACTACCATGAGTCTTAAAGTAGGCTTTGTCTCTTTGGAATAACTGGTCTTATTTTCCAGTTGATGTGTCGACGGCAGAGCACTTACACGTTATCTCCTCCGGGCAGTGTCAAAATTCGTAATAAGACTTCTAGGTGAGCAATTTTTTGATCATTTGAAAGTTTCATAAGGGAATATTTATGGTAAAGCTGGGTGACCATTGCCAATTTATTAGGTAGGTACTTAAGTTTTAAACTCAAGCCTTAACGAATTCAAGATCGAAAACTACGTTTTTAGTATTTGGGTCAAAATTCTTTTCGTTGTCTTGTTTCATACCGCTCTGTCACGCTTTTATTTGCTGTTTTGACTCAGTAGGTATTAAAAAAACCGGTGCACTTGTTTTTCTTTTTCACGCTAGATTTTAATCATCAGAAATTGTAAACAAAACATTTCATACTAAAATCGCCACTGCGCCACATTTTTTAGGGACACAATAAACCAACGATGGTATATCACATCACAAGCCTTAATTAAGCTTACCGTGGGATTAGCTTGATTTGTGTAAAATATCTCACGATATGTTTTTGTTTTTAATATACGGTGGCCATTTGAAGGGTTCACGGAAATAACATGTCTAGTCAATTCAAATTTCAGAAGGAAAATCAACCTTACTTATAATATATTATGGTGCAAAATTTCCTGACTTTTAGAACGACTACAGGTGTAGTGAGAAATTACTTGCATTCGGAAACGTTCGTAAACACATGCTGTTTCAGGCAGTGTCACCGAGTCTGACTGAAGTAGCATGACAGCTATTACTGTCAGTCTCAGTGAGATAGACTGAAACTGCATGACGTTGACGAACGTTTCCGAAGGCAAGTCATTTCTCACTACATCTGTAAACATGTTCTTTCCGTGGACTCTTCATTTACTAGCAATTTATCCTACCCTGTTTTTACAATTTTTTTTATCTATTTCCTTTATTCTCAGTCCCCTCCAGCAGCCTCGGAGCGTAGTACTGGAGAGTCTGATAGCAGCTGAGAAGGCTGCTGAGGGTCTTCGGCAGCAGCTCTCGACCATCATCAAGCAGTTCTCCGATGAAGGGAAGGACGACTCCTCAATGTCATCACTGGCCCTTGACGTTTCTAAGATATCCATATTGAAGGTCAGTTCTTTAACGAGATAATATTACACCATAGTTGTACAGGGTACGTCGGAGACGTGATCAGTTTTATGTTAAACTCCATTAACAACTAGTAACTGAAAGCCCCGGGTCTCATCATCATCATCATCAGCCTATAATTGTCCACTGCTGGACGTAGGCCTCTCCTATTGATTATGCGTATAAACGCTTTAGGAGGTATATGCCCATAATCGCCACGCTGGGCAAGCGGATTGGCGATCGCAGTAATGTGTCCACTATGATGACGCTGCTGCCCATCATCAATCTTCTATCAAATAGTGGTCTCCTGGGTCTCGTTAACAGATAACTTTTTTTTGGTCATTTATGTAAGGGCTTGTCCATGTCCATTAATCACGTCATACGATTTTGGCCTATTTTACACCCCCCCCCCCCTCCCCCCATGGTGATTGATACTTGGTGATATTTTCAGAACCCCTCCCCAGCTAGCCTATATGAAGTGTAATTTATTGCCAATTTAAGTAAGTAGTCCTTTTAATAACATTTCAATTTGCGTACTTTATTAAGCACATGTGATGGGAAAAAAACTTTATTGCCAACTACGAGGTAAATGTTCGCGAAGGTTTAAAACCCGGTTCAGGATTTGACATTTGGTTATGTTTTTAAAGTGTTTTAAAAAAGTATGCTATTCAGCAGAGAGTAATAAAAAATTACACGTGATTTGTCCGATGACCCGTCCCCTATGGTGATAATTGATGATTTCTTTTCTTGACACCCCTCCCCCATACAGTATGACGTGATTAATGGACAACCCCTAACGAACCGGACTGCATTAAGGTTTTTTAATATATGTCACGCAAATTGGGTGACTCTAAAAGTAAAAATGCCTATAATATGTATAAGCTGAAGCGATCCGAAATATGGATGACATCTATCTTTACAGGGCACGGAACCAATGAAAACGCAGTTCGCTTCAAGCCCCAATCTCTCAGGCCTAGGAACAGTCTACGAAGACATGAAGAAAAACAAATTATTGAGGATTGAGAGCGCTTCCACATCTAACTTGATACCCAAGAAACAAACGCCGAACAAAGATGGCGGTGTGGCTTCCAAACTACGACGTATATCGCCTAACTTCTTTAAGAAGAATACTTTGAGCATCAAGAATGATAAGTTGAAGCCACAGGACAGCAAGAATAGTAAATTAAATAGTAAGTACCTAAATACTCACAGTAGGTCGTATCGCCTGGGGCTGATTTTATAATTTGAAATTCTCGAACTTATTTCTAAACCAACAACAACCTAAGGGTCTTTCCTTTCCCCCTTATTCATAAATGTCTCCTAACTTAGCAAGCGGCTAAGTATTGTTTGTCCCATTCGCTCTTATAGACGTATTGTTAAGACCGAAAGAAACAAACGATACTTAGCGACTAACTTAGCAAAGTTAGGAGACGTTTATGAATAAGGGGGTTCATCTGCTTTCCAAACACTGGCAGCGAGAATGCACGTACTTCTTTGCCACCTTGTACAAGAGAACGTTATTTATTATGTTCTGACCCTGTGTCCAGTTGCATTCAGAGTCAGACCAAACGAGCATTCGCTATTCTATCCCCCACTCTACGAAATTCGTTCGTTACACAAAACGTGATTCGTCGAAATTCGTTCATTTCGTAAAGTGGGGGATAGAATAGCGAATGCTCGTTTGGTCTAAATGGACCTTCACGCCAAGTTGTAGCCACTCGGTTAAAGAGGCCAATACTAATTATGTAATTATAATTAATCAGATCATCATATTTTTATTTTTTTTATTTTTCCCAGGTATTTTTAAACCCAAGGCCGTGACTCCGAAACTGAAATCAGAATCAAGCCCAAACCTGAGTGCATCATCAAAGAAGAGATTTAGTCACATCAAATCCACAATACCTAGACCTACGCCAAAAAAGGAATAACACGTAAAATATTTTAGATGCTTTTAGAATTTATTTATTAAACTAAAATTGGATGGCAGTGTTTTTTAATATATTAACTAAACTAAACAGTATTTCATTTTACCTAACAAACTACAGCTGGTAAGGATTGCTAGGTATCTGATTCAGTCACACTTCTGAACAACATTTCTACTACTTTCTCTAACTCATCATCAGTTTTCTTACCTTTACTTTTAGAGGAACGCTTACATACATTTTTCTCTTTCGCAGTGGATTTTGATTTGTTTTTTAAGTCCATCTTCGGCACTACATAAGTCGCATGTTTTTCTTTAAAAGATTTTTTATCTCCCTTGGTAGGATAAGGCTGCTTTTTCTTTAGATGTTTCCCAACATACTTAGGGGTAGTAAAGCATTCTTCTGTATCTTCATCATCATCACTGTGTGTTACCTTTGACTCAGAAGTTGATTCTAATCTATTTTTAATTTCCATTTCCTGAGTTCTAACAGTCAAATCTTTCAGTGTTAAGTTTTCTGGCTTTTTGACTTTGTCTCTTTCCTTCTTTGCTAGTTTGAGGCAGATGGTTGCTTTAGGATAGCCAGTCAACTGCTGGTAACACGCACCTTTTTCCAGAGGTGCAAAACTATTAAAGAATCTCCTAGGATGGATATCATCTGGAGTATCATTTAATAGCACATATGCTTTCTTCAGAAAAGTTTTCTTATCTATTGGGTTTTGCATGTGAAAAAAGCTTTCCAACTGCTCAAGAGTTTTTAGTTTTTTTATAGCGTTTTTCTGTACAATGTTGTAAGATACTACTGCCATGAGGATAAAAGCTGGTTCATTGCTGAGGATGTGGTCCCAAAGTATCAGCCACTCTGTGCAGGTTAAAACCTCACTGAAGGCAGTTTCAAGGATCTTAAGGGCATAAATCTGGCTGGTGATCCCAATATCGCAGTAATGCTTTAGCAGCTGAGGATCATGTTCTCCTAGTACATTTTCTATCATGGCCAATATAGAGAGAGGAGGGAATGGGGCATACTCAAACCATAACTGGCAGTGGTTTAAAAGAATTGTCGCCACACATTCAAATAGCAGTAACGGTTCCTTCTGAAGAACTTTGACAAATGGGAACACAAAAGCTGGAAGGCATTTCATTACTCCAAATAGCGGACACCAGTGTGCAAGACATGACAGTAAGCGTTTTAAATTTTTCAGTGTAATAGAACTATGGATTGTGAACTGTCTTTCTATGTCTTTGTAAGTTGGATGGTTACCTTTTTCAAGCAAAGCTGAATAAGCAATTTTATTACTCGGGGTTTCTAGAAGTGACCTCCATATAGCTGGCCTAAATTTATCAGGATATTCTCCATACTGCATAAGTATCCTCCGAAGCCGGGCACTGTCCATACAAACTCGCATTTTTTGTTCAACTTCAGCTCTCATAGTAACTTTAGCTTCCTCTTTGTATAAAGTGTTGTGTGGTATAGATTCCGGTTTTTGAGCCTCTTGAAGGGCTTGAGGTACTTGAGGCTGTTCCATTACATATGAAGAATTGTATATATTAACTTCTCCTAATTTCAATATGCAGAGGAAATATTTACCAGTAGGGCTTACAACAAATTTGCGTATACCCGATGACTCAGGATTAACCGTCTGGATTATGGAGAGGGACTCTAAATCTAGTAAGCGAAGTGTACAATCACTGGCTAATATTGCAAGGATTTTATTTGCACCTCCATCAAAGACCTGTGGGATAAAAGCTATCTGCTGGGCTCCTGATATACCATATTTTGTCAGATCTATTGATTTTAAAGCTTTCCAAGTGTCCATGCTAAAAAGTATCAAAGTTGTGCTGATACCAGCCATTGCCATAGCTCTACCATTCATTGTAAATGCAATGTTTCTCATGTTTTTTAAATCTGTTGGAATAATTTGCTTGACTGACTTCATGCTTTCATGTTTCCATATCTGTACTGTATCATTTTGAAAACATGCCACCAAGTATTCGCCACCAGGCGTAAATAATATTTGTTGAATTTGAGCACCCAAGTAAGTATTGAGGGTGAAATACTTAGTGTAGTTTGTCATTTCCCAGAGAATGGCTTCCACCGGACTCGCAGTAAGCATGTTGTTAAGCTTGTTATTTGAAAAGGAGATGTGTTTTACCGGGGCCGAGTGTCCAGTTAGAGTTAGAGAATTATGACCATTTTCAACACAAATGAAGTAGATTTCGCATTTCTTAGTATTAGACACTATTAGCTCATCCGTTTTGTTAGGCATGAATTGCAGTGCCGAGCATGGACCGATGTGAGTAAACTTCCAAAATTTGAGCTCAGAAAAATCCAATATGAAAAGATTTCCAACATTGTCCGAACATGCCAGTTTCTCTTGCAAGTCGTCGAAAGTCCCCGTGGAGAATCGAATCCTGCGGCTTTCACCGTTTGAGCCACGGACTGTGTGATGCAGTTGCAATATAACTCCATCCTTGGGCCTTGTTTTCAACTTAATAGCAAACTTCTGCACATGACCGGCTCCATCACGCCGTTCAAATTCCATTTACAACTAAAAGCCAATTTGCCGCCTGACAAGACCATAACAAGATAACTTTTTGGACATACTAGTTTAGGTCGAGATATTTTCAAATTTAGGTAAATTTTATTTGATACAAACAACTACAAACAAAACAATGTCAATGTCATGTCAAATAAATGTCAATTTTATTGTAACAGCTTTTTCATTCTAGCAACAGTACCAACTACTTTTGGAAAAAAACTTTAAACGTTTATTTTGGTGTAAGAATGTAATTTTGAAAATGTAAACATTATAAGTTACAAATTAATTACACCTATAATTTTATGTGGACAGTTGCAAATAAATGAAAATACAAAAATAGGTAGAATCTAAATTAAATAATGGCAACATACAATTTCGATAACGTAGGATTTCCATTTTCTCAACTCGATATCTTTGTCGTAGTGTTATAATTATTTTCTTTGTTCATATCATATACAAAAAAGCTTGTGGTCACTCCGGTCACTAGTTACTTTTTTTGTAAGTAGGTAGTTTAAAGTTATAATAATAGCACGCCTGCAGTAACATTATACTCTGTGTATTTTTGATGTTTCTATTAGATTACGAATTAAATTGAATTAAACCAATCAGTGTTAGTGTGAATGCAAGAAACTTACACCAACAAAACTTGTGTGAATAGTCCTACAAAGGCAGATAGTAATAAAAAGTAAGTATACGTAAATTATAGTCCTATATCGTCGGCTGACAAACAAAACTCACTAAGTAACAAATACCTACTTGAAATAAAGCTCCTATCTCAGTTCTGATTTAATACTGACATAAGAGGTTGCTAAGAGTAGTGACAGTTTTTATAGTGAGTTTTGCTTGTCAGCCGACGATATATGTATATGGGACGGAGCGTCTTTATAATTTATAATTATAAGGTATATTTATTCATAAGTTCATCAGCATCACGGCTGATGAACTTTTGAAAATACTATTAAGTAGGTAATTTATTTGTGTGATATATTTTTTCAGTAAGTACAGATGCCGTTATTTTTTTTATTATCATGAAACTTGTGTCACAGCGTTATATAAAACTGGGTGCTTTTTATAAAGTTACTGTGGCCGCATAATCATCTACACGCGAGTGTATTTTTAGTGTTAGGTAAATTTAAATGTTCTCGTTTCAGAGTACCCTGTTTTTATACATTTTAATTATTATATATTTCTATATTACAATAATTTAAGTGCAGGGGGTAAGTCGAAATAGCCTCATTGTCAAGTACCCACCTAGTTCTTACCGACATGTTGTAGCTTTAATGTAAGGTAAACCTAAATAATGATAATTTCTACTACCCTTGTTTTTGATGCCAAGGAACTGTACATAAGGAGCACGGTTTTTCGAATAAATGTCTTTACTTCCCTGAATTTCATTTCATTACCAAAGCCACAGAAGCTCTCACCTCGACAGTTACATTTTACAATTATCTGTTTGCCTCTCTAACGCACGCACTTATTGGCTAGAAAGAGAGGCAAGTAGCAAAGTTGTACATTGTAACTTTATAAAACAAACGCGACCATTGCTTGACACCGGGTCTCTGCGTACTATGTGTGTGACAAAATGAATGCAGAGCAGAGAAATTACCGCGAACTTCGAAAATAGTAAATTTCGAACATCTGTCTCTGTCATTCCCTTGACGCTTTCGTTGAAGTGACAGAGGCAGGTGTCCGATTTCGCTGCAAGGTAAGTCTACAGAATGAAGAATTTGTAACACAAAGAACCATCTCGTCCAGGGGTAAACTTATAATAACAGTACAGTACAGTTATTATTATTCATTTTTCCTATCGTACCAGCTCAGACACTGTTCGGTAATACGTGCCATTCTGCCATTTGTGTATCGGGTCGGGTCGGATCAGGAAGAATTCGTGCTTTGTAATTTGTAACCTAAAATTATGCCTAAATTGTTGCACCTAACCTAAATCTATCAATGTGTTTTTGGTAGTATTGAACTGAATTGAAGTAAGTACTTATTTTACTCAGAGATTACCGCGAATCTAGGTCACGCAATAATCTAAATGTGCATTCAGACCAAACGAGCATTCGCTATTCTATGCCCCGCTCTACAAAATCAACGAATCACGTTTTGTGTAACGATCGAATTTCATAGAGTGGGGGGATAGAATAGCGAATGCTCGTTTGGTCTGAATGCACCTTTACGTTCGCCCTATGCTAACGCTATTATTATTACTAAAACAAGACTAAAAGTCTAAACCCGTTGACAATGACAATCCCAATGTATACATGTTTTACAACTCACATATATTAATTTATAGGTGTATTATGAATGGCTATTTATACTTGGATACTTACTTACTAATATTGGTTGTTTTGAAAGGCATAGCACAACAGTTGATACTAAGTGGTAGTATTGAGTGTGTTGTTTTAAGATAACGATGGTTATTGATAGCGTTCTCAACTTCTCAGAAAGTTCCAATCTATCGATATAGATATCAAAGTATCCCAAAATAATTATACTATTATCAACTAGCAATTTTGGACAAGAAAATTGGCTCTTGATAATATCATTTTTATATTACTTATATTATTAAATTATTATAAAACAATCAGGTAAAGGGTGTTTGCGGTAGGTTTTCAAGGGTCTACAGAATAGAGTTCTTCAAAAAAGGAGTTTATAGATTTTTAAAGGGTTGGCAACGCTCATGTGTATCCCCTGGAGTTGCCGGCATCCATAGGCGCTACCGTAGCCTACGGCAAACATACGGCTGATGGCAATAAGCATAGGGCCTGACCGATGGCAGGCCATATGCTTGTTTAACACCGTCGTGGAATAAAAAAAGTGCAGATTTTAATACGAATCCGTATTTTATAGTCTATGCCTTACAGCACTGGGACTTTAACACCTGTCTTTGTGCTATTTTCATCATCATCATCATCATCAGCACCAGCACTGGACTATCAGCCTATGATAGTCCAGTGATGGACGTAGGCCTCTCCTATTAACTATGCGTATAGAATAGACTCATTAGGAGGTAAATGCCCATAATCGCCACGCTGGGCAAGCGGATTGGCGATCGCAGTAATGTGTCCGTCCACTATGATGACGCTGCTGCCCATCAATATTTTGTCAAATAATGGTCAGTGACACCCTGACACCTCAATCCCTTAGTCGACTCTTACGACACCCGAAGGAGGAGTTGGGGTGGCGACAAATGTATTCTTACTGCCGTCAACACACGGCCTATTGCTATTTTATCAATTTCTAAAACCAGTTTTTATGAAACGCCAGTTTTAAAAACCTTTTCGTCATAGTCAGGGCGAGTTGACGTTATGGTTATGACTTAAATTAAGACGCTTATAACCTAGAAAAACCCATGTTTGGTTTCAGTTAAAGCTACAAAACAATGAAACACGCCCTGTTAAGAAGCTACATGAAGAGCAGAAGAAATGTGCCGAAAGACCACGTGCTCAAAAACACTTCACTAGTAATCGACGCTGACAGTTATTACCGTAAAGCCTACATCGAGAGTGGGTGCAAGTTTATTCTTGGAGGCGAATTTGATCGATATGCCGACTACTTAAAAAGATCATTACTTGGCTTTAAAGAAAGCAATGTGACATGTTATGTTGTGTTCAAAGGAGCACGAAAGTTAGATGTTAAACAAAGACAAGACATGCATCAAAAGCTTATAGCTGATAAAATTATTATTGCACCTGGCGATGATAAGTACTACGAGCCGATATTCGTCACAGACGTTAATAAACAGGTCTTGGACGAATTAAATATTAGATATATTGTATGTGAAAACGATTCCCGATCTACTCTTCTTGACCTCTCTAAAAAGTACAACTGCCCTGTTCTCACCAGTAATATCGAATATTGCCTGCTTGGTATGACATGTATAACTCCAGACACATTGGTTTACGATGGCCAAAGAAAACAAATATCGTCTAAAATACACTTCCCGGAAGATTATAAACGTTACATCTCTGTTTTCGATAATATGAAGCCAATATTCATGGCTGTTTTAGATGAAAATGGTCCGCTGTATGAGAAGATTCCAGAAATAATTAAAGCGAAACCAATGAATCCTGTAGGACCCGTGCTGTATTGGATTAAAAGACAAAAACGCGAAGAAGCTATCGAAAAACTAGCGAAAATATTACCTACCGACACAGAAAGAAGAATTTTCCATCACTCAGTAGATGAACTCCGAAAAATAATTTTCTATAAGAGAGAAAACATGGCGGTAACTTATTTTGAATCCAAGCAGATTGTTGAGTACAAGAATAGTAATTGGTTCCAGAACGGAATTATGATTGGAAAAATACCAATACCGTATATCAATTTAAAAAACGATGGGATGTTTTCCGGTTCATGGGTGATTTGTGACAAAAAAAGAGAAGACGCAATGCTACCAGCTTTGGACATAGTCATGTTCGCCAACAGTATTTTAAAAAATACAGAAAAAAGTACCATAACCTTTGTAGGAAGGAATGGAGAGAGCAGTTGGCAAGGGGAAATAGAAAGGGACTTTAATGGGATTTTACCCAAACAAAAAGGAAAATCGAATAAAAGTAGTTACTTACTAAGTAACTCTGATGAGTTGTTTAAAATATTTGTTGATAATGCCCTTCCTGGATTCGATTGGTCCCAGCTGAAAACTGTTCCGGAAAACTGCTGGATACTTATAATCACGTTAGTGTATTATATGTCTAAAGCCAATCGCGAATTCATTATTTCTGCCTACAGTATTTTGCTATCCTATGTCACCCTTGGTCCTATTTCTGAGAGAGTGGGCTTGATAAAAAGGAGCAACCTTGACATGTGTCATAGTCTGAAATCCATTACCACAAAAGATCAAAAAGAAAGCTGTACTTTTAATGATTGTCTCACTGCCGCTCATGCTGCTATCGATTATTTTTACGAGGGTAATATAAAAAAGACTTTTGACCGAAGTGTTCTTCACGATTTGGCAGAGTTCCAGCATTGCTTGCAGCATATGAACTATCTAAACAACCTGTGTGGCGAGAAAATAAAATGTACGAACTACTACAAGACATACAACGGCACTTTTGTGTTTAATGTTCTTCTGCGACTGAAGGAAAGTGATAATCCAATGCTCTTTTTTGACAGTCATTTTAAGGATAGCGCTTCTGTGCTGCAATTTTTCATGCAAGTTAAAAATGTTTTTGAAAAGTATCTTTCTTCAATTCAATTTGAGTGAAAATGCCTGGCCCTCTAATAATTTATTTTTTAGTACAGATGGTGTGTTTTTTAGGCTCTAGTGCGAGAAGTGTGTCATTTTACCTCAGGTCCAAATCTTCGGAGGGCCATCTGTACTAAAAAACGTCGTACGAGACACGTGCAAAAACGAAATTAGTAACTCGTGTCGATTTAAAACACTCCCTATCGGTCGTGTTTTAATATTCGCCACTAGTTTCGAATTTCATGTTTTTCGCACTTGTGTCGTAATGTACTATTATGAACTTCCTTCGTAAGAAAAATACCTATTTACACATTTTTATTTCACTTATTCATTGTCGAATTAGTTTTGTTGACTTCGATCTTGAAGGATCTTCTAGATTTCGATCACTTCCCAAAGGTCTGGCACAAGCGAGGCAACACCGACAGTATCTCGCGGGCGATTATATTGTATTAATTAAGCAGTTACGAGCAAAATATTTGAACTTCTAACGATAAAAGTAAGTACTTATAAGGAAATCGTGTTATACCGAAGCAATGCTATTTTGTTAATAAACTGATACTTAATATATTTAGGTAAGTTTTTATTTCAACCACTAAAAAGTTTAAACAAAACACTGCATCTAAGTAATTGGGCGGATTTTTGGTTTGTTGTTTTTTTTTAAATATTCCAAATTTGGACTTTTTACATTTTTTCTACTCAGAATCACGAGCTCTTTCGATTCCGATAAAAATAAAAAAGTGTCCCAAAAAAATTCCATTAAGTTACTATTTTTCATACACTTTCTTCGGCCGTAATTCAGTAGAAGACAAAAAAATGTATGGAATTCTTGGGACACTTTTTTTCTGTTAATGAGGATCGAAAGGAAAGAGCTCGCTATTCTGAGTAGAAAAAATATGAAACTATCCAAATTTGAAAAAAACTACAACAAAATCCGCCCAATTTTAGTATCCTTCAACATGTTGGCATTAAATTGTTAATTATTCATAGAGTTAGGCCGGCCTTATACATCAGGAATCAGAATATAAATTAATACTCTTAGGCCGGCCTTATACATCCGGAATCAGAGTAAGTATTCAAAATATTATGAATTCATACTATGATTCCGGATGAGTAAGTCCGGCCTAAGGAGAACAGTACGCATCACGTTACAAATCCACCCTCCTGTACAGTCGCCATCAAATATATCGTAACGTCCGGAGCTCTCAAAAATAACTGAACACGACTATATTGTAATGGCAATAAAGGCGTGTTCAGATATGTTTGAGCGATCCGGACGCTACGATATATCTGATGGCGACTATACATAAGTATAAAGGTGCGACCGCACCAAAGTGCAAAAAACGGTGATGGTACATAATTACGGCGAATCGCAGTAACGCATCGTATCCATAACGTTTTTATAGGTACGCGTGATACCTGCCTACCCTACCGCGAAAAACGAAATTCGTAAATTTCGAGGATTTATCTCTCTCACTCTAATGACGCCTTCGTTTGAATCGAATCCTCGTTTACGAATTTAGATTTTCGCGCGCGCGCAGTCGCGATTTTCTATATTGTTATGTCGCACGCACATAACAATATTGGCTAGAGAGAGAGAGGTAAATAGCAAAATTGTAAATTGTAACTTTATAAAACGCGACCTTGCGGCCCTATATAAAACGCGACCCAGATTCATTGCCTACGTCCGAGATTGTGCAGAAATATAAAAAGTTATTAACATAATAAATGAAGTCCACGGAAAGAACATGTCTAGTCAATTCAAATTACAGAAGGAAAAATCACTTTTAACAGAATAAGATGTGAATTTGTTCTAATGTTTTTAAGCACTGGACATGTTTTTTACGTGGACCCAGGGAACGAACCATTACTTGCATACAAATGCGAGGAACACTATGACCGATGGGTAACTGTCACTAATTGGGCACACAAATAAGGTATAAGATATCAGATCATGATAAAAAACACTGCATTATACAGGGTGGTCCAAACCTTGACGTCAAAAAATTTTTTTTAGATTCCTCACCTCATGAGCTATCAGAATATACCCCATGTATGTTAGCCGATTTTTTGTAGTTTTCGAGATATGAATTTTTGAAAAATTTTATTTTGAGAAATTCTGAAATGAAGGAATTTATTGATAAAAAAAAAACCGGTCAAGTGCGAGTCGGACTCGCGCGCAAAGGGTTCCGTACCATTATCAATTTATTATTAAAAACCGGCCAAGTGCGAGTCGGACTCGCGCGCAAAGGGTTCCGTACCATTATCAATTTATTATTAAAAAAATACAGTTAAATCAACCTACTTCAAAAACTATAGGAGGTAATTTAATCAAACCAAAAATCGTAGATAGAGTTTATTAATGTGCATAACATATATTTTTTTTAGAATTTTATATCGCGTAGTTTAAAAAATAAAGGGGGGGGACACATTTTTCATACTTTGAGAGCTGATATCTCGAAAATAATTTGCTTAAATAAAAATGAAATGTATAAACCTTCATATCATTTTCAAAGACCTTTCTATTAATACCCCACACGCTTATATACAACAAAAAAAAATTTTTTATCCCCCAGTTACATGTATGGAGGGCCCCCACCCCAATGGTTTTTTTTACAATTTAGTATCATAATCCTGTAGCGGTTTATACAACACATACCCTTACCAAATTTCGTTACTGTAGCATTTATAGTTTCCGAGTAAATTGGCTGTGACAGACGGACAGACGGACAGACGGACATGACGAATCTATAAGGGTTCCGTTTTTGCCATTTTGGCTACGGAACCCTAAAAAATACAGTTAAATCAACCTACCTCAAAAACTATACGAGATATTTTAATCAAACCAAAAATCGTTGATAGAGTTTATTAATGTGCATAACATATATTTTTTTCAGAATTTTATATCGCGTAGTTTAAAAAATAGAGGGGGGGGGACACATTTTTCAGACTTTGAGAGCTGATATCTCGAAAACGATTTGCTTAAATAAAAATATGATGTATAAACCTTCATATCATTTTCAAATACCTTTCTATTAATACCCCACACGCTTATGTAAAACTAAAAAAAAAATTATATCCCTCAGTTACATGTATGGAGGGCCCCCACCCCAATGGTTTTTTTTACAATTTAGTATCATAATCCTGTAGCGGTTTATACAACACATATTCTCACCAAATTTCGTTACTGTAGCATTTATAGTTTCCGAGTAAATCGGCTGTGACAGACGGACAGACGGACAGACGGACAGACGGACATGACGAATCTATAAGGGTTCCGTTTTTGCCATTTTGGCTACGGAACCCTAAAAAACTATAGGGTTTTTTAATATTTTCTTTTTGTAAGGGTATTACTACAAATAAAGCATTTACTGACAAAAAAATTAGCGTCCTCACTTTGATACAACTAGGATAAAAAATACCAAATTCAAAATTTTACGTTAAAAACGCATCAAAATAGCATTAATGTACGTAAATAAAAAAATAAAACATATCCCAAGGATTTTTGGTAATCTAAAGATTGCCCTAGACCTTAAACCTTCGTAAAAGCAAAAAAAAGTGATACTTAATGATGAGGATTTTTCAGAGTAGTCGGTCAAAGAAACTTAAAAAAAAAATCTAAATTTTTAATTTAAAAATAAAGTAAAATTTCGTCTGTTTTGTTGTTCTTATCAATAAACAAAGACAGAAAATACCACGAAAACTCAATTTGTGTAGTTATTCAAGTCATTTTTTACTACTTTAAAATTTTAATTTGACAGACTACTCCGAAAAATCCTCATCATTAAGTATCACTTTTTTTTTGCTTTTACGAAGGCTCAAGGTCTAGGGCGGTCTTTAGAATACGAAAATTCCTTGGGGTATGTTTTATTGTTTTATTTACGTACATTAATGCTATTTTGATTCGTTTTTAGCGTAAAATTTTGAATTTGGTATGTTATTATCCTACTTGTATCAAAGTGAGGACGCTATTTTTTTTGTCAGTAAATGCTTTATTTATAGTAATACTTTTACAAAAATAAACTACTTAAAAAACCCAATAGTATTTTTTTTATTAATAAATTTCTTCATTCTAGAATTTCTCAAAAAAAAAAAATCAAAAATTCATAACTAGAAAACTACAAAAAATCGGCTAACATACATGGGGTATATTCTGATGGCTCATGACGTGAGGAACCTAAACAAAATTTTTTGACGTCAAGGTTTGGACCACCCTGTATAGCTGCATTATTTGTTTTTTTTTTTTATAAATGCATGCATTCTATTTTTAAAAAAAATTCGCAAAATTTCGCAGTAAGGGAAATTTTGCGCCCTTAAAAAGTTGATTGACTCATTAGCTTAATTTAAACAAACTTTTTGAAAACTTCTTACCAAAAATGAATAGAAACTAAAAAGTGGCAACATAGTCATGTTGTCCCGTATTCTTTAGATTAATTTGCAAAGGACAACATAACAATGTTTTATTTTTTTTTGATATTTTATTTATGATAAAGAGGAGTGTTCCATTGATTCAACTAAATAAAAAAAAAGAAATAGAGGAAATATAAAACATAACCTCGAATGCTTTAGATTTTCACATAATTGTACATAATTAGACTTTGCCATTTCCTATTATTTACTGGCTGGACTTTGGACACATTTTAACGCAAGATTAAAGTTTGGTATTATATCATAACTATATTTTAAATATTACGAATTTAACTAAGAGACTCCAACTTGTTGGTTTACATTAAAAAAAATATGTTCCACAGATACGCCATAGACTAAACACAAATTTGGAATTATTCATGGATTTAGAATATGGATATGGATTTGACAACGTAATAATAATAGCAAGAACGAAAGGGATGGTCTTATGAAACTTTTTACTAGTGGAAGTGAAAAGGAACGATAATCGTCCGTCCTTATCACTGTGCCACTATTTTTTGTGTGTGTGTGTGTTAGATGCTAAGTCTAAGTGCCACACACACAAGTATCTTTTTAGTAGTAAGTGACTATGTCTATCCCTCTTAGTGGCACACTATGTGCGGCCCCTCGGAATTATTCGAATGCAGTGCTGCGATTTTTCAAATTTGTCCCCTTTTTCGACTGCGTCAGTAGACAGACAGAGTATAATTTTTATTTATTTTAAGGTATAACAAACAACCATAAATAATCATAATTCCTATTTTAGAGCTGTAGAGCGCCTTATTATTACACTGGCAACATTCTGATGTAGTTGTAGGGATTTCCCGGTAAGTTCATGTCACAGACTACTAAGAAGATACTACGTATGTTCATGTAGTTGTCAATGTCAAGTCAATTTGTGTCTATACTGCGTTCGTTCATTTTAATGCATGTTTTATTACTTTATCTCCGATTTTTAAGGTAGCATTTCTACGTATTTCTACCTACATAAGGTCTACTTGAGTGAAAGAATTTCCATTCATTTAATTATTTGGCTTGTTAAAGCTACGAGAGTTTCTGAGGAAGTAACTACTTGTAATAGAGTAAGCATTGCACCGTATGTGTTTCATGGATTAAGTTACAAATATTTTTAGTAAACATAGGAAGTTTTTTGAAGGAGGTAAGTGCTACTAAGAAATTTTCTTTGCTTTGACGTAATCTGTCGTTAGTGCCTAGAAAGCTGAAGCTAATATATTTGTTGAAAGTCAATAAAATTTAGGTAATTTTGGTGATCAGCGCAAAAATATATTTGTGAATCCCTTAGGGGATTTTTTTTAGAAATAAGTTGAAAAGTTAGTAGTTACAGTACCCAGCAACCAGTAGGTACATACTTATTAAAAAAAAGCGGACCCTTCTTAGAGTTCTTAGTCTCTAAACCTGACAGGCAACGGAAATGCACTTATTATTTTGAAAACTTTGTATAGATAGTTAAATTCGTATTGGTATTTATCAATGTGTATGTCCATAATGTAAGTAATTTCTACACCATATGGTATTGTTGCCAAATTGGCATCCACAATACAAGTTATGTTTATGAATTTAGTAAAATAGTTTGGTTCTCTTTTAATTTATCAAACTTTATTTATTTTAATTATTAACTTAGTAATTGAGTACCGAAACTTGTAATCATTTCATTTAAAATAACAACTCTGAGCTGTTCAATAAAAAAGAAATACTTCCTTGTTTGTTGTTTGCAATAAGGGCATTAAGATCTTTAAATTATATAAATGTACAAGCCAATTCCTAAACAAAACTGTCAAATATAATAAAAAATATATTTAAAAAAATACATGCCTTTTGTTTTATTATCATTAGGATTCTTTGATTAAAATTTTCTGAACTAAACTGTGATATTTATTAGTAGGTATAATATTTAAATCTCAAATAATTATTACGACATTGTTCAATTTAATATCATCTAACTTTTTTATTTCCAGAACTAACAATGGGAAAATATTCAATGCTGAGGAAATATATGCGGAGATTTAAACCTATGAAAGCGGACCTTGTTCTTAAAGATTGTTGCCTTGTCATTGAAGGAGATAGTTTCTTCAGGCAACAATATAAAGAGAGCGGATATGATTTCATTCTTGGAGGCGAATTTGACAGGTATGCTGAATATTTAAAAACCAGACTGAATTTTTTTGTTCAGAGCAATATTACTTGCTATGTGGTTTTCACCGGAGCAATGGAAGTGGACTTGGAAAAGAGAAAGAAGATTCATCAAAACATTATAGACGATAGGCATAACATTCAACCCAGGGATAAGAAATTTTATGACCCAATTTTCACAAAATCGGTGCATAGGCAGGTGCTAGAAGAATTGGGAATTATGTACTGCGTGTCCGAGTACAATGTTCGTCAAACTTTGCTGGATTTGTCCAGAGACCTGAACTGCCCGGTCCTTACCCATAATTTCGAACAGTGTCTTTTTGGTATGACCTGTATAATACCGGGATCAATATGGTATGACAAAGCTAATAATCATATCACATGTTTAATTCAAACTCCAAGCTTTTTCAAAGAACATATTAGGATACACGATACAACGAAGCCATTGTTCTTGACGATTCTAGACGAAAATTTACCGATATATGATAAGATTCCTGAAATAATAGGATCAAACCCAGAATATCCTGTTGGACCATTACTATCCTGGCTCAGAAAACAAGAACACGAGCGTGAATCACCCATTAGTAAAGTCAATAGGCTGTTAGTAACAGCAGAGGAGAAAAATATATTTCGAGAGTCCATTAATGAGCTTAAAAATATAATCTTTCATAAAAGAGAATCAGGTGTTTTGAAATACTTAAAAAAAGAACAAACTGTAATATTAAACAGTGAAAAAGAGTGGTTCAAAAATGGAGTGATGACAGGTAAAATTCCGAGTGTTTATATCAATTTAAAAAATAAGGGTACTTTTTCCGGTTCATGGGTGCTTTTTGAACCAAGTAAACGGGACGCCCTATTGCCTACATTGGATATTGTTATGTATGCATACAGCCTTTTTTGGGATGAACCACAAAGTCTGACTTTCATTGGTCGCAAAGAATCCGTTGTAGATGTCACTATCATACCACCGAAATATTTAGGGATACCAAAAGAAGAAATAATAGAAAAAGGGAATGTTGAGAAGTTCATTGAAGAAATTCTTCCTGGTTTTGATTGGTCCTTGCTAAAAGCTTTCCCGGAAGACTGCTGGCTGCTCATAGCTAGCCTGGTATACTACATTTCCAAAGCGGGTAGAGACTTCATGAAGGAGGCTTATAGTATCCTTCTGTCCTACGTTATGCTTGGCCCTGTGTCAGAGAAGGTTGGGTTGCTTAGAAAAAATCAGATACGCTGTCCGAACTCAGGCGACCATGACGATGCAATCTGCACGGGCAAGGACTGCTTCGAAGCGGCGAAAGTGATGGTACAATACTTCAATAAAGGAGATATTGAAAGTACCTTTGATCGAGGAGTCCTTCACGATTTGGCGGAGTTCCAGCATTGCTTGCAG
The DNA here is from genome assembly GCA_025490895.1 of Thaumatotibia leucotreta. Taxonomy (NCBI): domain Eukaryota; kingdom Metazoa; phylum Arthropoda; class Insecta; order Lepidoptera; family Tortricidae; genus Thaumatotibia; species Thaumatotibia leucotreta. The sequence continues at coordinate 23,125 of JALPQI010025107.1, forward strand.
CATATGAACTATTTAAACCAGTTGTGCGGAAGAATAAAGAGTACAAACTATTACAAGACTTACAACGGGACTTTCGTGTTCAATATTCTTCTCCAGCTAAATGACCATACTGACCCAATGCACTTCTTTGAAAGCAATTTGAAGACCTGCCCTTCAGTTCTACGCTTTTACAAAAGCATTAAAGAAGGACTTGACGGTCTTTTGTCTGCAACTAAACTTGTATAACTCCTGTGCGGTTCCATGAAGTTCAAGGCGCTTTGTTTTTGTTTTTTTTTTCCTATAATTATTATAAGTAGGTACTTGTAATTGCAAAGTAATGTAACGTAGTCGTTCCCTATGCGACTTGCGTTCATGAAATGTTTGGTCCATCCATTTTGATAATATATTGTTTCGTAAGCCCCGTTATGTTTTCATCATCCTATACAATAAATAGAATGTTATCTTCAGATAAATCCGTAGTTAAAAATAAAAGGCATCAAAAATACTTTATCATACCTAATTTCGTATAGGTAGGTATACCTACATATTATATATATAAATCACGCTTATTAACATAATAAAATCCCGCCAACAAAATGGTAGAATAAAATATTTAAAAAAAATCCTCTCTCATCTCACGAATAAAAATTAAGTTAATAGACAGTAGGTATACAGTATCACAAAATTCGGCCATGCTTCTAG
>JALPQI010025108.1:0-14793 GCA_025490895.1 Thaumatotibia leucotreta
AGAACGCACGATTTGTTTCAAATTTGCCACTTTAAGGGATAAAATAATAAACATCATTGTCTTAACTAAAATAACCAAGAAACTAGCTAAGTATAAACCCCCACCCGAGACGCCCTAACCAAAACTCCAACCACCTTATATCAAACTTATCCTTCGTGGTACATTAACCGGCTCTGACTGACCTGTCCGGTCATATCTAATAATATATATACATTGTAGTCCTTATATCAAGTAAACAAAGACCAAAATTGTGTAGATATCTTTAGATTATAGCACCTTAAAGTTGGCGGAATGTTAACGCCGCCTGGTATATAGTTTCGCTAGTTACAAAGGACGCAAAGTTTGTAGTTTGATGGACTGTTAAGCTCGGACTTCGATTCTAGTTTCTGTTTTGTTTTGATGAGTTTTTGTTTCGTGTGACATAAAGTTGGAGGGAGTGAGTTTGGTGAAAGGATAGAGTAGTTGTTTTAAAGGATTCAGAATGAATATGTATCACTATTGTCCTGCAACCATCCTTAGAAGTGACTGTATCGTATGCAAACAAATCTCTCTTAAAACTAGCGCATACATTGACTGGGGAGCTTAAACCATTATCCTTTCGTCTGTCGCGAATATTTTTTTCTAATTGTTTCCACGTGCATTGATCAGTGCTTAGACATACGAAGGGTTAAACCGTACTAGCCTCGTAAGGCTCAACATTCTATTTTCTTTAACACTTATTTTGTACCTTGGTTTTTTAGGAATAGTAGCGAAAATCGTTTGTTTGTAAAATTAATCAAACAAAGTAAATGCGACTTTATTAAGTTTATGAAAGGTTTAAATTTCATTGAAGTGAAGTGTACATTGTAATTCACATTGGGCCTTAGGATTCAATATAGTGTTCTTGCTTGTCAATAAGGTCGATAGCAGGGACCTAAAGAAACTATCCATAAACTGCTGTTCTATATTAATATGGGCGGAAAGGTTACAATATTGTAATTCTTTATTTAATATATTGAGAGTAATTAATTAATTAATAACGCATTCATTAAAGCCAGTGATGAACTACACTAGATGCAACTGTCAAATGAAATTGATTTGCAAATCCAGTTTGTATCTCTGTTTGGTGCGCCTGGCAAACATGACTTGAGTCTAATTAGCAAAACATGAGTTGATTTCTGTCAGAATACATTTGAACGTTTGTGTGCAGTTAGGACTACTATATACTCGTTTAGTTTGAAGTTTGAAATCGTGATCTCAAAAAAGGTAAGGATGGTCATACTGAACAACTTTCACACGGAACTAAAATGAGTCACGGGAAAGCAAAATCTTTGCTGCCTAATAATAGGCTGGCAAATTTACAATATACCTATTTTTTTTATGTGACAAAGGTTACTTAGCTTAGCTCTGATGGAATGCAGGAACTGAAGCCCATGGACATAGTGACCAAAAAAATCGCTAATGCGTTGCCTACCCTGAGGACTCAGATGGATTGCCTCTATCTATGCCAGTAATTATACCGGCTATCTTACCCCCAAACCGAAACACAGCAGTGCAAACACTACTATTTAGCGGCAGGTTAACGGGTAAGACGGTGGTAGCTATCCGGGCGGAGACTGCACGAAGTACTACCACCAGCAAAATTGACGAAAATTGATTATCTACGAAAATATGCAGTTTTTTTGTGATTTAAGTTGATCCCAGTGAAAAAGTTGTCAAGCATAACCATTCTCACTACTTTTTGTCTAACAAAATCTCCTTTCTAAAATCACCCAGTAGCCCTAAATCTGCAAACAAAACGCGTTTTTCAGGATGAAATGTAAAGAGAGCTGCATTTTAATCACCGAACATGTAAAGGTTATTTGACAAATTATTATTGCAGAAATTCACTGATAAAACTATTGAAAATTGTCAGTTAAATATTTCATTCTAATTAAACTAAATCTAGAAGATATCATATTAACATCAAAACTATACTAAATATCAAACTTCACAACTAAAAATACAGCGAGCTGAAAATATTTAGTTTAAAATTCCCTAGAAACATTCTAGTTTCGCCAGCTTAGTGGCGCGGAACTTTATATACGCGACGGATTAAGCCCAAATGAGTTTTTTACGAAAAGTAACGGAAAACTGAAAATGAAGTTTGAACAAAAGGATCCACTGATAACCTTTTTTGGTGTGCCCTTTTGGTATAGTTAAGCCTTTTTTTGCATGCGCCCCATTTGAATCGAACGTCGGAATAAGGTATAGATCTGTCGAATTGGGGATTTGAGCGTCATAAATCTTTGTTTGAGTATAACACCCATGTTAGAAACGCCGTATCAAATAGAGCCTTTATTGTATTATCTTTATCAAGGTCATAGAAAAAGTGTGAACAAAATAAAAAATATATTAAATACATCATCATTCATCAGCCTATTTCAGTCCACAGCTTGGACATAGACTGCTTCCTTTAGGTTCCTATGTGTATATGCATTAGGGTTTACGCTAACTGGCGCGGATTACCCGGAACAGACATTCGTCTAACAAGAAATTGTATATACGGCGCTAACTGCTGCGGGCGAGTGCGACGGATTTTAATACTGAGCGGGAGCCGCGAGCGTATCAATGGCGCGTTTCAAACTGTGCCAGTCTGAAACGCGCCATTGTTTCAATACATATTTGTTCCCCGCGGAGAGATCCGCGCGGGCGGTCCTCGTGACACAGGAACCAGCCTTAGGATGTAATGCTCATATATTTACGCTGGGCAAGCGGATTGGCAATTGCAGTAGCGTAGTTATCTACTATGATGATGCTGCTGCGCATCATCCTTTATCAATAAATCATTACCTATGTGTCAGTGACATTTCAATCTTTTAGAAGAGGAAAACGAATTGAAGTGACAGATATATTATATTCTTACTGCTCACCTCAAGGTAGTTATCCGTTATGACGAAATATAAAATATTACCCAATCGAAATGTTGCCAAAAGTTAGTGACAACATAGAATTGCGCCTTGAAAGTGTTTGTCGCTTGAAGCTAGTTGTATTTCGCAGATAGATGACTTGACGTTGAGTAAACGTCGCAATGTAGTGCTACAGTCACCTCTATAAGGACGCTACGTGACCGCTGGAGGCACGGAGGTTACTAAGGTCGGAGTAGACATTCCGAGAAGAGAATAAAAGTTATTATGTTCAGTTGGCATGTAATCTTGATTGGCATTTGAAAAATGATATTTCTGTTGTCTAGGTCTTTATTCAAATTGTATAGAACAAAGAGGGGGGTGGTGTAAATATGTCTAATAAAATTCAATTCAATTCAATGTCTTGAAACACAAAAAACACATTTTGTATAAAATAAATAAACATGTCAATAATTAATTATAAAAATATAACATAAGTGTCAGCCTCCGTAGCCTAGTTGGTAGTGACCCTGCCTACGAAGCTGGAGGTTCCGGGTTCGAATCCCGGCGAGGGCATTATTTGTGTATTTATTTATCACAAATATTTGTTCCTTGGTCATGGCTGTCTATGTATTTAAGTACCTATATGTATCTATCTATTATATATATCGTCGCCTGGTACCCACAACACAAGCCTTAATTGAGCTTACCGTGGGACTAGGTCGATTTGTGTAAGGTGTCCCAAGATATTTATTATTTATTTATTTATAAGAAACAAAATAATAAAAATATACAATCCCAATTATTTACATTTCAGTTCGAAGTAAAAATAAAGAATGTTAAGGAATAATGATAATGAAAATCAATATCAATATAATTTTTTTTTATACAGAACAAATGTTCAAAGTCAAAGTCAAAGGCAAAATATTCTTTATTCAATTAGGCCCAGCAACGAGCGCTTTTGAATCGTTAAACTAAATAGCGAATGAGAGAAAAAAAAAACTACCTCCGGTTCTAACCCTACACCACTGTCTGAGAAGAATCCGGCAAGAAACTCAGCGGGACTTTCTTTTTTCAAATAATAGTTTTATAACATCTTCCGGCTAACATGCATTAATTAAAAACGAAACATAAATTTGATTTAATATAAATACAGATATAGTACATTAACTAGAGATGAAGTCTGTAATAGTCAGAACAATTATATAAATTTAATGAATTTTGAGAAATGTATAGATGTAAAGATATATGCAAAAGGGCATACAATTGTTTTTAGTTAAACGTTAAAATTAGCATTATTATACTGCTAGAGATGTAAAGGTCTCTAGTTGTCAGAGTAAAAAGAAAACAAACTGATACATTTCACTAAATGTTTCAGAGATGTATAAGGTCTCCATGCGTCATAATATTAAATAATCATATATAAACAAACATGTAGCGAATTCAATTTCTCATATCACTGTTAATGGTAAGAAGAAGAAAAAACCTATTTAAAAATATTAAACGTTAAATTTAATATAGAATTCCCGAGCCGCAAAGTGCCTTGTCAATCAAAAAAAGCTTTAATTTTTTTTAACATAAGGTCATTATGCTCAACGCTCACCGTTGAAAACGCTTATTTAATGTAGGTATAGCTTTTGTATCTGCTAGGGACCGAATAATGCAACAAGAAAAACTTGAAGTACAGAACTGATCTGATGTCTAAACAACCGCTAAAACCTTTGTAACTAAGTAAACAAATAATAAATATATTTATAGACCGCAAATATGACGCTTTTCGGTATTTACCTCTGATGATGTGGTGTGACTGGTAAATGCCCGGATTAAGTATTATTTTAAAGACAAAAAGTTTAAGACATTTTGCAGTAAAACTTAGTTCAGGCCGTTGGAGTTTGCTGCTTGGCTGCAGTGCAGACACAATTAAGCTATTGGAGTAAACACTTCAACTTTGAGTAAAAATCGTGAAACTTTGACAAAGGCTGATGGTTTCCTGAAACGGAACTGTTAGTTGCAACTTAAATAAAATTAAATCACCTGTCTTTGTTGGCGAAGTAACGCTAATTTGGAACGAAGTGTAAATAGAGCCTTCTCAAACTACATTCTGTAAACAAACAATTAACTTAGTTTTGTTTACGGTTGTCAAAATTTTTGTGCGGGCTTCCTGTGTATCCTGTGTATGTGTGCTTCTGTGTATGTGTCTTGGTCAAAAAAGTCAAAATTTTTGTGCGTGCTTCCTGTGTATCCTGTGTATGTGTGCTTCTGTGTATGTGTCTTGGTCACCATTGTCACCAAACATAAACAATAGTACTCCGCTTACCGACCGTGATGTATACAATGTTTTTCATCACACTTGCCAACCAAAGAATAAGTTTTAAGACATAATATTATTAAATGACGTACTGACATTTCTATTACTCCCTAGGGAATTTCACTTTTCTATTACTCCCGCTACGCGCGCAAGCAATGGCGCGCTTAGACAGCCAGTGTGATGAAAAATAATGTAATCTGCAGGGATGATAGTAGCAATTTGCTTATCTCATGGAAGAAGTCTGACGAGAACTGTGGAAAGGTGTTCATTATCTCCCTGTACTCTGTTTGTCTTTTTATTGAAAACGACGAGTAGAAAATAAGTTTTAGCAAATATACATAATATAACAAGGAAATAAAGTGATTTACATTGTTTTGATTCATTAAGTACATAGTTTGGATTTTTAAATGCATTTTTTAATAAAAAGATACTGCAAGATTGTTTACTTTTTTTTAAATACCTAACCAAACAGAGTATAGGTCCGGTTTAAAAGTCTTATTTATAATGAGTTATTTTTGCAAAAAGGTAAACTAGCAGCTTGAGTCAAAACATAAAAACAGAATAGGATCCGATGTGTAGTCAAGATGCCAACGCTCAATCATGAACGAAACGCAACAAATGAAAGAAAACTACGATACGCTACTGAACGCTAGAGATAGGCAACTTGGCTACGCACTTTGACCTGTTTCAATCTCATTCATAGATTCATCACAAAGTGCCTTGAGCGAAAATCAGTGCTTGAACCGTAGTTAGACTGTGTATACGTCCCACTTAGCACAACTCAATTATTCAGCCTCCGGCTTGGGCTTGTATTGCAGTAACTTAGCGACCACTTGCCTTAGAAGATCTTGGAGTGGCATTTGATCACGACAAATCGATCTTATGGCGTCTCTATCTATGTCGGTGCGTTTCGATAAAAGGTTACGATTAAATTTCAAAATCAAATCAAATTAAAATAAAATACCTATTAGATCTATAAACATCTCACAACAACAGTTTGATTAGTTGCGTTGCAACTTTACAAATAACGATTTATAATTATTTTCTTACTTTAAATAATATGTCAAAATTTTATTGTGAAATGATCACAGAGTACCTATGCCGAAAGACGATATAATATTTGGAAAAAATGTTATCAATTCTATTATTGTACCTATACCTATATGCACTCGGTAAATCCGTTTACTTTTTGCCAAGCTTCTTAACCCTTCGCATGTTTAAGCACTGATCAGTGACGAGGAAACTATTAAAAAAAATATTCGCGACACACGAGGGGTTAAGTCTGCCAACGAACCATACTCTGAAACTCATACTCTAAATAATAATAATAAATAATCTGGCGGAAGTTGTGATTTATGTAGTTTCAAAATTTGTGTCTGAATATACTTTTTCTCAAACTTGCTACGGAATGTTGATGTTACTTACTTTAAATGAAACCCGGAAATACTATGTATCCGGTGTCATAATTATGCTAAGATGATATGTAAAGAGATTTCATGTATTTATTTCACACCTAGGACTGCAAACAAACTGTCTTTTGTTTTGAAACGTCAAATTGTGACACTAGGTCTTGACATTTCAGCCACAGAAAAAAAATAACCTCAGAACTAATGTCTATACCACCGGGTAAAAGGATACCTCAAACAGATTAAAAAAAAAAGTAAGGCGCGAATGTTTTATTTAATGTTTTACGATACTGTACAATTGGTTTATTTACAAATTGAATAGTATGGTTCGCCGAAATCTGTTCGTTTTATTTCATGGCAAGTTTGAGAAAAGCACTATACAAATCTCGGCAAGAAACAGGGTTACAGGCCGCGTATTCCTATCTGGCCTCAGTTCCTTCGGCCAGATATATCTACTTGGCCTGTAACCCTTCGTTTCCTGTCCTCTATAGTAATGTACTATTATTTTACTTACTTATGTAACTAATATTACGTAACCAAAATTTACAGAACTATTGAAACAAATGCTGTGAAGCAATGAAAACACAAAACCTGCTTTATAAACAGAGTTGTAAATGTATAAGGGGTTGCAATAAATTAGAATGTACTAGCTACTATTGAATCCTTGATAAGGCATTGAATAATTTTAATCATGAAATAAAACTAGGATAACGGATTATAAATAAATAAATAAATACACAAGTCAACCTAGTCCCACGGTAAGTTCAATTAAGGCTTGTGTTGTGGGTACCAGGCGACGATATATATAATAGATAGATACGTATAGATACATAAATACATAGCCATGACCAAGGAACAAACATTTGTGATAAATAAATACACAAAGAATGCCCTCGCCGGGATTCGAACCCGGAACCTCCAGCTTCGTAGGCAGGGTCACTACCAACTAGGCTACAGAGGCTGACATTATTATGTATGTACATGATTATGTCATGTATATTAATTCCATGATGAGATGACGGTGACGAGACATGCTAATAAAAGCCAAGCTGAGGTAAACTACAAAGATACTTAGACTCAAAAAAAGACGGTGCATGTGTAGTAAAAGGAAGTGAAAGACATGGCAGAGGATAGTCAAAGCAGGAGACTGCTTGGCGATACAAGCATATTTCTTAAATATGAATATGATTATGGTTAATTACATTCCGACGTTTCGACCCCTTTATATCGTTCGTGGTCTACGAGTGACTGACAGTTTTATAAATATTTACAGAGATATGTGCTTCAATAATACAATCTTGGTCAAGACTTGGTCCATGGAAAAATTAGATTTGCTTAAACGCTAGTGTTTATCAAAATGCTTTGAGCTCTACTCAAGCCGAATAGAAATTATGAAAACCTGAAACCACTCGACGACCGCTAAAGAATTGTCACCCACACGTCATCATACACCTCGTACGTATGTTAAACCACTTCCTTACCAAATGGTTTATTATTTAGTTGTGAATGTTAATGATCCCTGTTGGTCGAGATATAAACGAATTGAATTGAATTAATATTTAAAAAAAGTTATTTGTAAAAATCTTTCCAATCATGCAAAATGTAAACAAACATGTTCCACAAAGTACCCACAAGTTTTCCTAAAAGCATTATCAGAGTAAATAATCAGCTAAATTGATTGATACACACGAGTCCAGACCGGAATGGACCGTTATTGCAGCGATAACATGAAAATGGCCTCTATCGATAACCTATTATCGTGTAGGCTTTTCTTTTAGAGCCGGGAGGCCTTCTGGGAGGCTAAAGAAAATGTTTTCCAACTAGAAAAGTTGGTTTCAGTAAAGATAAGTACGAACTTTGTCTGGAATAAAGATTATAATACAAATATATACATCATGCCCTCACAATATAAAAATAGCTGTCATAAGAAATTTATACTTTTACCTGAATTGTATTTCTCACAGTTGACAGTGCACTATTTTTGGACTCTGTATAGAACTGAAGAGGCGTGTCACATATTATTAACACTGCTAGACACAACAATGTGTAACATATTTTTGACCTAGATAGACACAACAGCGGGTAACAAATATTTTCTCAAACTTGCAATGAAATGTTGGCATTACGTACGTTAAATTAAACCAGGAAGTACCATCTCGCTGGTTCGATGATTGATCTTGATATGTAAAGGCATTTCATAATGGAAGGAACCTGCTTTAAAAATTTAAATACCGGAAGTAACTTGTAAAGTGACAGAACATCTCGGCATTTCACCGTAAAAAAAGAACTAATGTCAATGTCACCGGGTAAAAGGTTACTTCAAATAGTTTAAAAAAAATTGACGTACAAGTTGTTTTTTTAATTATTTTGCAGATTCGTTTCGTTCTTTGACTTATTTGTCTGTATTCTGTGAAAATCACTTTCGATTTTTCATTTCATTGCAAGTTTGAGAAAAGCACTAGGTATACGAATCTCAGGGAGAAGCAAGGTTATAGGCCACGTAATGAATGGCCGAAGGAACTGAGGCTATCTACTTGGGATGTAACCCTTCGTTTTCCGTCCTCTATAGTAATGTACTATTTTAATATGGCCTTGATAGACGTAAGTGTTTCACATATATCTTTTGCTGCCTTCGTTGTATAATATTTGTACTATTAAGGTCTCTGCCCACTAGACCGTAGCATACCATGACCGTAGCATGAACGTATCAGACAAAAAAATATTCTTTGTATGGAAAAGTATGAGACTATGCCCACTAGGACGTTCCGTCGCCGGCCAACACCGTCGCGTGCCATGCACGGACCGGCAGGAATTGTCGGCGAGAATATTTTGCCGGCCCCGACACGCTACGTGCATGGCACGCAACGTTGCCGGTACGGTGTGCGCAGGCGGCGAAACGGTGAGCATACGGGTTCCATGTACATTTTTGTATTGTATTTACAATTTTTATCCAAAACTCTCCAAATTTTTCACTTTTGATAGTGAGTAATAATTTTCTTATGGCGAAACAACGCAAACAATATAATCAGCATCGCTATTTTCTGAAAAAAAACTTACTTAATTGATTGTAAACCCGCAAACCGAAGATTTTCATCGAGATCGAAAAATGTTACTTCGTTTCTTACAAACAAAATAATTAAAAGAAATATCAATTTTGAAACAGTCGTGTAACTCAACGAATTTATCCAGGTATATTGCACAATTTGTTTCTTTTTTTACGTGGTAAGAACCATGCTTTTGATGTGGCTTTCTAAAATAAATTTTATATGCGACACGGATGATACGTGGTTGCGACGCGGATGCAACGGTCACTAAACGGGCTTAGCACGGATATGAAACGATGTACACACGTTATAGTGGGCATAGTAGTCCGTGTCGTCTCACATTCCGTGTCTGATACGTTCATGCTACGGTCATGGTATGCTACGGTCTAGTGGGCAGAGACCTTTACTGACAACCGTATGTACGTACAGTCAGCCAATTGGAACTAGGCCACTCAAGAACTATGTCGCAATGACAAGTAGTAAGAGATTTCTTACGATATGATTTAGAACGTCACTTTGACATGGTACCCGATTGGCATAGCGTTTCAATTGGTTAGGTGTACATTGATCTGAATGCTTAGCCAAGTTGCCAATCGCTAACGCTTAGTAGCGTATCGTAATGTTCCCCCTCTGTCACTCTTTCATATTAGTGAGACAAAGACAGTTAGCTGCCTTACGTTAACGATTTACGATTAAGCGTTAGCAACTTTACCGTTAATTTGGCTGAGTTTTCGCGATTCTCGGATCTCCCGTATGTTTAAGATCTAGATCAAAATCTACGAAGCAACAAGTATCCACAAAAACTGCTTAAATCTTCCCATCCCTATTTCTTTATCGCCCCGCAGCCTGATATACGGGCCGTATTAAACCAATATTAGGTATTAAATAGAGACGTTACGAATAAACGACAAAGAATGGTGAGGGGATGAAAGGTGTAGCCGGAAATATGGATTATGTGTTACGACCCTTTATATGAAAGCTACACTTTTTTTACAATTTGTCCAGTTTTTGGACAAAATCTTAAACGTTTAAAAAAAATTATCGACTTAAATTACGTGAGTAAAAGAGTTAGATAAAATATTTAAATATGTTTAAAAAAAGTTAAAATTAAGGAAGCTGTTAGTTTGACTTATATAATATAACTAGCGACCCGCCCCGGCTTCACACGGGTACTATACCTACATAAAAACCTTCCTCTTGAATTACTCTTCCTAAAAAAAAATCTTATCAAAATCCGTTGCGTAGTTTTAAAGATTTAAGCGTACAAAGGGACATAGGGACAGAAAAAGTCACTTTATTTTATACTATGTAGTAATAGCTACACCTATTTTTTTTGCTTCATACGGTAATTTCTTATATACAGGGTGACATTTGGGTCGTGAAGCAGGAGTGTTCAGGTACAGGGTAGGAGTGAATAGGGTAGGACACGTTCAGAAACTTTCATGGAGACAACCAAGGAAACAGCAATAGAGACCTGCTCAGATATCTGTGACCACCGCCGCTTCGATGTATCTGATGGCGACTGTACAAGAGTGACAAGGAGTATACCAGTACACTAATTTACGGCAATACTACCAGCCTTCTGTCTGAGAAGTAGAGATCCCACGTAATTTTGTGAATATGGAAAAATATTTTTTTAATTCGGTATTATTTCTGTTTTGCAATTTTAGTTTTTGTTCTCAATCAAGCCCTTGGAATATATATTATCCAAGTTTATCTTAGGTATAGTAAACCTAAGATACACAATTTCGTAATAACAGTTTTTTAATTAAAGAGACGAAAAGAACAAAGTTCAATTTTCTTTTCAATGCAAATGTGCCCTTATTACTTATTCAATTCTAATACTTATTGACCTTTATACCTCGAAAATTAAATTTTTAGTGCTTGAAGAACAATTCATAATATTTATTGCAATAACTAAATCTAAATGTTCATCGTTAGTACAGCCTCAGTAAATAACTGTTTTAAATTAAACACTTATTTCGTTGAGCAAACTCAAGTCCTCATCCCAGGAATGGATTTTGCAAACTTTGATTGATTAAGTTCGACATTATTGTTCTTAGCTGTTTTGTGAATAATCGTTTTCGGATTTATCATTTAGAATTGAGTACTTAAATCGCAGTTATCATTGACATTGGATTATTTCAGCTGTCTTTGTGAGATTGGTTGGATGTTTTAAGGAATTATTATTGGTTTATATTACTGAGTTTGATTACAACTGCAAAGTTACGGCAACTTTGAAGTTAAATGAGTCCCGTGCATAATAAGCATTTATGTGACTCCAGCATAATGAGAGCCATTAAATAAGTAAACGAGTGTTATTTGGGAATGAATTGATATACAGGTAAGGTCCATAATAAAATAGGAGGAGTCCGAGAAAAACTGATTATAAATTAGATGAATCAACTGTTTTGTCTGTTATTGCCATGGTTAAGGTCACCTGTGTCACGCTGGTTTTATGCAAAAATATTATTACAAACATGCATTTAGTCCATTTCTGTAGGTGGCTCATAGAAAGGGGTTATAAACATAAGAAATATGCATCTTTTCATAGTTTATAGTTTCCCCGGGTGCAAAGGTGCCTATCACACTGGCAGCATTGCCTCGTTGAATTGCTATAGCCAGACTCTGCACCAAGAACGACCAAGATTGGGGGTCCAAACCCCTTTCTTGAAGGCTTCCGACTCCAAAGAAGGATACAGCCTCTGAAATCCAACAACCTGTAGTCTCAACACACTCTCTCTTTGATTGTAAAAGAGATATCTTAAGATGAATCATTTTTAAGTTGACAGTCAAACTTTTATTTTAAATTTAATCAAACTTCCCAATTGTTAGTATCAATAAAAGCGGAATTGAAAGACTTCTTGCAGTATCTTTATGATCTTTTTCATGACTGTTTTTTTATCGTTTTGGTTTTTATTGCTTTGGCATTTGTTTCTTTTTATTGTAGGTATCGTGTCTCATTACCTATCTCCAAGTTCTCATAATCTTGTCTTTTTTAAGGATATTTTATTGACGTTCTGTCCACTTTTACTGGTGAATTAAAACCAACCGTATTACAATTGAATGCATATTTTTGTGTTCAAATCAAATTGGTTATTATTATTTTTATTTAATTTATTTTAAGGAGTTGTTTTTAATACATAAGTACATACATAAGTACCTGTATTTACCTCCTAATGCATCTATAGGTCTATACGCATTGTTTATAGGAGGACCTACGTCCAGCTGTGGACTTTCATAGGCTGATGATGTGAGGTGAAGTACCTGTAGGTACTTATGGTATGTATATACTTATGTAGGTATATTATGTTCGTTGTAAGTATTTGAATATATGATACCTACTTATGGCCTAATGGTTGACTGGTAGAGAATGCCTCATGGCATCAAGTCCGCCTGTTGTATTTTATTTAATGTGCTATAAAAATTAAATATTTTAAAAAACTATTCAACAGCTTTGAATTCATTTTGCCGCACAGCTAATACGTAGGTTCACTCTCTAGGGATGTTAATATTCAGTGTGGACTAAATTACCTACAAAAGCTAATGCCTACCCACACTGTGAAATTTACCTAAAATTGCGTTGCGGACTTGTATGTTTTATCCCCTAATCGAATAAAACTAACAATAAGCTATGGTCGTGTGAGGCAAATGTAACTAATTGAAATTTCTTAATCTATTTCTCATAACAGTCATAACTTTCGAAAGATAGAACATTGCTTGTTTTATCAAATGCAGTACAATAGTAGGTAGGATATTTATACAAAACTTCATTAGATTAAAAGAATTTTCAATTAGTTATATTTACCTCACCGTTGCCTTTGCCCCTCATCATGGTCTTATAACTTTTGTAAATTTATACACCTTGTATAGAATATTCAGTTTTGATGATCAATCCTAATTTTGCAAAAAGTCGATTTGCATTATTATCATGTTTTCGTGACTGTACTGTCTTGACGCGACTTTAAAGTTTAAAGTTGATTTGTTTTGTTGTACAACTATTTAAAGGTTTCTTATTAGGTACACTGTGCTAAATACCTATGAATCCGATGGTGATATGTATATTTTTAGCCTTTAATGCTGTAGGTACATTAGCGTTAAAACCCATTCTCTTTTATTTGCTTAAGCCTTTAATTAATTACTGAACCCTTATTAGCGAAATACAAAAAATACTCAAACGAATTCGATCTCAAACGAGTTTAACAAGAAATACCGATATCGGTAAAGCACATTTGTGCATAAGCATAAGAAAAATTTAATAATTACATCTGAAGACCCTTAACCCTTAACCAGGTTGTGATCTCATAGCGACCACTTAGCAAAAGATTTTTTTCTGACGAGCAAAACGCTTGTAGCGGCCAGTAAATGTCATTGACGTATAGTCTATAAACTGAGAGATTTCTGAACGCACCCAAAATCGATGTGTCAGAACAAATTTCTTTGACGTTTTAGTTGTCAAATTCAAAAACCGAAAAAGAGGCAGATTTTGTGTGTTGCTCCAGATAATAGTACATTGTGCATCAAGGGAGGTAAGTACGGAATTACTAACGAGAGCGTTAGAAGCCCGACGCCGTTAGGCGGAGGGCTTTTATGACTCGAGTTAGTATTCCGCTTACCGACCGTGATGCATACAATGTTTTTCATCACACTTGCCAACCAAAAAAATAAGTTTTAAGACATAATATTATTAAATGACGTACTGACATTTCTATTACTCCCTAGGGAATTTCACTTTTCCATTACTCCCGCTACACGCGCAAGCAATGGCGCGCTTAGACAGCAAGTGTGATGAAAATACAATCATTAATAATAATAATAATAACGATGTCTAAAATGGTTCGAAAATGGAGGAGCGACACCTCCTGGCACAGGCTTTACTAAAGCTTAAAAGGAGGTGCCAATCACTAGCTTTAAGATAATTATTGTAAACGGAAATAAACATTTTTCATTTTCATTTTTCATTGTGTCGAAAAAAATTACGGTAAGTGCTATGTGTTGATTTATTGTGGTAGTATATATTAAGGTAATGTAAGTGTAGTATGTCATAAATGGTCACAGTAATAGTTTTTTACTTAAAATTTTTGCTCTTAAAGTTTGTGGGCCCTATATATTATGACCTCTGCCCGTTTCGGTTTGGTACAAGTGGTTTGTATGTGACCACAGCCCGGCTG
>JALPQI010025109.1:0-18184 GCA_025490895.1 Thaumatotibia leucotreta
CCCTGACTGACCTAATTTTATGAAGTTAGAACGGTTTACGGCGTATCTAAAATATTGATAGAAAAGTATAGAACTTATTAAAACACAGGTGAAAACTTGTCTCTGCAATTGAATAACAAAAATTCATAACAAACCGATCATAAATACTGCAAAATACTGAAATACGAATGCTCTATCATTTAATTATTTTCCAATCATTAACATACACCTAGTTACGAATGCGTTCGTGATTCGATTGACTTGTTTTATAACTGAAACCGGACAAAAACAAGCTAAATAAATAAATATCTTGGGACATCTTACACAGATCGACCTAGTCCCACGGTAAGCTCAATTAAGGCTTGTGATGTGGGTACCAAGGGACGATATACATAATAGATAGGTACATAAACACATATACAGCCATGACCAAGGAACAAAGACTTGTGATAAATAAATACACAAATAATGCCCTCGCCGGGATTCGAACTCGGAACCTTCAGCTTCGTAGGCAGGGTCACTACCAACTAGGCTACGGAGGCTGACAAAGCTGATTTTTTGTTTAGTATCGTAATGATATTTCAGTTTCGGGCCATTAATGTACAGTCGCCATCAGACATATCGGAGCAACCATAAGAAAGTATACAAATGGTCACGGGACTTTTCGAAGCTATCATCATCAATCGTTTCGCCTCTCCTATTAACTATGCGTATAGACGCATTAGGAGGTAAATGCCCATAATCGCCACGCTGGGCAAGCGGATTGGCGACCGCAGTAATGTGTCTATGTCTACTATGATGACGGTGCTGCCCATCATCAATCGTTATCAAAAATGGTCAGTGTCACTTCAATCCCGTAGACGACACCCGCAGGAGGAGTTGAGGTGGTGACAAATGTATTCTTCCTGGCGTCACCACACGGCCACGAAGCTATAATTTTCATATATTTATTAGGTACTTACCTATAACTTATCGTTTATCGTACACGATTGCAGAATATCATCTTGGCTAGGCCTTCTGGTGCATTCCTCGAAAAAGTCTAATTTGTCGGACACGTGACGGCTATGACAGCTACCTTTGAAATATGTGGAAAGTGCCAGATCTCTCTATAAATACAAACAGCCAGTTATAAACTTAAGATACATCAAAAATTGTATTCGTAACTTTCTTAGATGTACGCGAACAACGGCGACACGTACCCGACATTCTCGTGGATTGCACCTGCTGAAAACAAAATTCCTAAAGACAGCGACGGTTAAAACAAATGCCCACGTGTCAGAATTTAGTACAGTTGTGTCAGCCTCAGTAGCCTAGTTGGTAGTGACCCTGCCTACGAAGTCGCAGGTTCCGGGTTCGAATCCCGGCAAGGACATTATTTGTGTATTTATTTATCACAAATATTTTTTCCTTGGTCATGGTTGTCTATGTATTTAAGTATCTATATGTATCTATCTATTATATATATCGTCGCTTGGTACCCACATCACAAGCCTTAATTGAGCTTACCGTGGCATTTGTGCAAGATGTCCCAAGATATTTATTATTATTATTTAGTACGTTTTCACGATATGATTTTTATTCATAGGTCATTAATTAACTAAAAAATTGAATCCAAGTCGGCTGAAGTGTTGTCTGCGAGCAAAACAAACAAGCCGCGCACCGCGCCTGCGCCAGCCTTTGTGCATTACTGGATTAGATTTTATTTTGTATTCAAGACTCGGGCGTGCTCTGCTGGAAACTCGCTGGAAATTATGTTTATAATTTTGTCTATGGAAAACTATGGGATAGTACCGAAACAGCTTAGTCCTACATTAAATAAAACAAATACAAACGTCATTATTTATTTGGGTCAAAATTCTTTAAGTTGTCTTATTTTGTGTCCCTAAAAACGCGACACAGTGGTAATTTTTGTAATAGACGATGTTTTGTTTTCAATTTCTTATGTAAGGATTAACATGTAGCGTGAAAAAGAAATACAAGTGCACCGGTTTTTTTTATTTACTTACTCGAAACAGTAACTAAAAGCGTGACAGAGTGGTAAGAAACAAGACAACGAAAATAATTTTGACCCATTTATGTCATTATTTTGTCTGTTTTTTGTTACCTACGGAATAAATTGTATCTCTTTTAAATACAATGTTAATGTCTGAACTCTCTCTTTGAATTGCTCTTGTTGTTAATTTGTATACCAATCGTCAGTAGAACAAAATAAATGTAAACAAATATGGCTGACTTTCCATAGCATTTGACGTCTTTGACACATATCGTGAAACACGTTCGCAGACGTTAAATACTATTAAATAACAATAATTTTAACTAAAAATGTATGGGAGCGCAAAGATTAAGATTAAGATGGTGTTCTAAAAGTGCGTGATTTTCGAATAATACAAGTTTCAAGATTCGTTTAATTTTTTTTTATTTTTAGGTTTTTATTGGTTTGCTCCTACTGACGATTGGTGGGTCAAAATTATTTTCGTTGTCTTATTTTGTGTCCCTGAAAACCGTGAAGCAGTGGTGATTTTTGTATGAGATGATGTTTTGTTTTCCATTTCTCACATATGGATTAAAATCTAGCGTCTAATCTAGCTAGCGTGAAAAAGAAATACAAGTGCACCAGAATTTTCAACATACTAAGTCAAAACACCAACTAAAAGCGTGACACAGTGGTATGAAACATTACATTGAAAATAATTTTGACCCTGGTGTACATAGGTACCTAAGTAAAATTTGAGTACTAAAAAAAAAGAAAATCAGAGCGCCTTAGAATATATACCGACTGGGCGAAGCGATTGAAGTTACGGGGTTCCCAATTTTTTTGACCCAGTCGAAGACATACAACGATCCGGGTTCTCAACGAACGTTGAGGGTTGACGCGCTGGTGGAGGCGGTACTAAGGCGAATCCCAAGTTCAATGGCGCGATGGGAGATGGATGGCGGACGTCAAATAATAGTACATTACGATATAAGTGCGAAAAACATGAAATTCGAAACGAGTGGCGATGTTTTAAAACACGACCGACAGGGAGTGTTTTAAATCGACACGAGTTACGAATTTCGTTTTTGCACGTGTCTCGTACGACGTTTTTTAGTGCAGATATGGCCCTCCGAAGTTTTGGATCTAACGTAAAATGACACACTTCTCGCACTAGAGCCTAAAAAAGGCACTATCTGTACAAAAAAATACACAATTTAAGGAGTTGCCACACATACTGCATGCGTTTTGCTCTGACTGTAAACTGCAGAACTCGGCCATTGTGGCTTCTATTGTTTTTAACCCTTAATACGCCAGAAGTAAGCGAAGCTCGTGTGTTCAAATCTCTTTTTTTGGAATATTTCTGGTTTGGAAAAAATACAAAAAGTGGGTCAAAGACCATGTATTTATTGTTCAATATGTTTGACGTTGTCCAATTAAGGGTTAAAGCGTCGCTGCTGAGCTTTGTGCCAATACTTATTGTGTACCTTCAAGCACATTTTTCGTAAATACTATTCCAAAAGAACGTGTAGTTGCCATCACGATAGCTGCAATTACACTTTATATGCTTTACGCATCCAATAAACGCTAATGTAAACGTTACTTCGAACTCTTGGTATGTACGGGTACCGAGACAATCCTGTGAAAATTATTAGTTTTTCCCAATTTACACCGCGTGTACTCTATACTCTACGTATAGTACTAGAGGTGATATCGTCGGCTGACAAGCAAAACTCACTATAAAAACTGTCACTACTCTTAGCCACTTATGTCAGCATTGAATCAGAACGGAGATAGGAGCTTTATTTCAAGTAGGTATTTGTTACTTAGTGAGTTTTGCTTGTCAACCGACGATATGTGAAGTAAGAAAAGCTAGTGATTAGTAGGTACGCATAATTACGCAAGACTCGAAGGCTTTACGCCACGAGTCGAGCTTCCGCAACGTTGGCAATGACACCGCGGGTGTTACACACTGACAGCACGCTTAGGTGATGACTTAAGTTCTAAACTCACTTGACCGTATCATACCATGACCGTAGCATAAACGTATCAGACAATAGTACATTTCGATACAAGTGCGAAATAGTTATTTGTTGTACAAGGGACGAAAGTGATATATTGAGACGAAATATTGAGACCCGAGCTAGCGAGAGATTCCATAGTTGAACCACGAGCGAAGCGAGTGGTTTAAAAATGGAATCTCGAGCGTTGCGAGGGTTTCAAGGCACGATAATTAAACAAACTTTGCTCCCATGTGTAACACAACATTTTTCCCCACACTAAAGCGAGGAAGCAGCTACGAACGTGTAAAAAAAAACAATCAATGCAACAAATCAGTTTTTTATAATTACAATAAAACCTACCTACATTAATTAAATTGCCAAAATTTCTATCATGTTTAAGTATAAAATCTGTATCCGGCAGCTTTAAAACATCAATCATTTTAAAAAATGTGTGCGGTAAACTTAAATTGCCTACTTTTTGTTAAAATATTACATAGGAATTTTCCTTCCAAAACTGTACATTCGAGTATTTTTTTATAAGTTGGCAACATTGACGTACAAGACGTCAGTGTTAGCGGGTTGCGTTCTGAATGTAAAAGTATACTATCTGGGTTTTGTCCAATATGATAAGATTTGGCGATAGGTTTTTATGAAATACTAAAAATCTAATTTATTTTCTTGAATAAATGAAATATTCTGGTGTATGATAAAATTTTCATGGTGTCCCTCAAAAAATAATCAGCGAATCATAGCCATAGCAGCGTTTTACGTTCCATGGTTTTGAACGTTTCACGGTTCATCTGTCAATTTACTTCCTTCACAAGTGATTAAAATGCAACTTCCCTCACTGAAATCAGTGAAGGAAGTAGGTGTTTCCGAGCTAGTGTGGGGAAAAAACATTTTTAGTGCAGATGGTGCCTTTTTAAGGCTCTAGTGCGAGAAGTGTGTCCAAAGCTTCGGAGGGCCATCTGCACTAAAAAACGTCGTAACTACGAGACACGTGCAAAAACGAAATTCGTAACTCGTCTCGATTTAAAACACTCCCTATCGGTCGTGTTTTAAAACATCGCCACTCCTTTCGAATTTCATGTTTTCGCACTTGTGTCGTAATGTACTATTTTCGATGAGGGTGAAAGTTTGAGCCCGAGTGAAACGAGGGCGACAATCATCCGAGTTAAAAAGAAGAATTTACACGTGTATCGAACGACTTTTTTCATAACAGGTGCCTTAAAAAGCGAGTTATATGCACGAGAAGCGTGGGCAAAGTTTACTTTTCCGCACTAGTTAGAAAAAAAAACCTGTGTATTGAAAAGTATGAGACTATGCCTACTAGGACGTTCCGGTGCCGGCCAACACCATGTCATACTTTTCAATACAAAGAATAATTCTTTGTCTGATACGTTCATGGAATGGTACGGTCTAGTGGGTTTAGACCTTTACTTGTAGCCATTCAATAGTTACTTGAACCTGTATTAAAGACGTGCTGATTATTCTGGAATTATTCCGCATGTTTTTCATGTAAGTAGTAAAAAAAATAAAAGGAACAGACGGATAAACGGGCATGGCGAATCTAACTATAAGATTTCCTAGTATACCCTTGCAATGCCCATTCTATTTTTAGGACAGTGAAATAACTCAGTGGCCCAAAAAGGACATCTAATTTTTAATTTTGGGACCTACAAAATAAAATTCATATTTCTTTGAAAAATGTGACGTCATGAGCCGTTATGAGTAAATTTTGTTGTCCTAAAAATAGGACGTTGGGTTTTATGAGGATACTACCAAACCCTAAAAAGCGGAATATATCCTATTTCTAAACCAGGGAGGGTACTATGATCTACTAATGCGATTTACTTTAGGACCTAATCTGCTTTGCTATGTGTCATTTTCAGAATAACTGTCAAAAACTGACAAGCAGAACCTGTAGTTTCACTGTAGTGAATCAAATTAATCCCTGAAACGCCACTGTCGCATATTTGCCTATCGATGTCGATTAATGACTTTAATTATTTTAAATTGTAGTCCAAATGTCTTGTGATTGTGACAGATCTGTCACTCGTCACTTCAGGGGTTATTTCACATGAGAGGTCATGGTACCCACCAAGAGAAGCCTTCGTTCAGCAGTGGACTAATATAGGCTGAGGACGTGAAATGTGATTCATAAGAACATGGGAAATATAGGGAAGTCGTTGAGCTTGATATAATCCTCATCTGACACATTTCTCAAGATGAATATGTACAGTTCTGGTATAGTACAATCTAGAAAATATCGAGGGTTGGGTGGCCAAACCCGATAAGTCGAGAAAACCGGTTTTTAAGATACAAACATTGTGACATAGACGTAGCAATGTACCGAGGAGAAGTTTCATAAGTTGGGAAACTTCTATAGAGAATGTTCTCAGCAATTTCAATTTTACAAGCAATCTAATCATGCCAAAACCGTTGTATACACATGCATTTAAGGCATGTTTTATGCCTTGTTTACTCAATTGTGAAATATAATATTCTTCATAACACTTTTGTATAAGTTCTCATGGAAACGTTCTCAATGAGAACTTACTCTTAAATTCTCATGAAAATTCTCGGAATTTTCCGAGTATATTCCTGCAATTTTGAGAATGTTCTGCAACTTATACAAATGTACATTGCTACATAGACGTGAGACTGTTATTTCAATGAAAAAATATCCCGAAATACTTATCAGGTTTCACCACCTAACCCTATATTTAAAAAATATGGAATAGATCCTATTTCTAAACCAGGACCTGGGTGCTTAGCCAAGTTGCCAATCGCTAACGCTCACGCCGCGGCCACGACATCGGTCTAAGGCGACCGGCTTAGCGGAAAACGTATGGTGCTCCCTCTTGTACCCATATCGGCATCCCGCTCCCACTCATGGATTCGCTCGCCGCTGGTCGCCTTATACCAATGTCGTGGCCGGGGCATTAGGAGCGTATCGTAGCTTTCCCTCTCTGTCACTCTCTTATTAGTGCGCAAAGATAATTAGTTGCCTATCACAGAATTAGATTTGGATAGAAGAAACAAGTTCATTCATTTGTATGTCGGCCGAGCGTGTCAGATTTTGTACTGAAGTTGTTACTTGCCTATGATTTTAAATATGTCGCAGGCCCTTGAGTATTCATATTTTTTTGTGTTGTTGCAATTAATATTACTTAAGGAGGCATTATTAATGTTTTTGTTCCCTTCAACTTACAAAATTTGACGCCCGAAAGCTGCAAACTCAGTGGATTTTACTGAGTTCATTTGACACGCTAAGTAGATACGTTTGCTTGATCTTCGGTATATATGACATCTGTGTTGCCTATCGTTCACGATTGACGATTAAGTGTTAGCGATTGGCAACTTGGCTAAGCGCCCTGTTCTTTCCCTGGACTGTTCACATGATTATGAAGCAGACCTCGGCCCTGGGCGGCCGGTCGGGTCGGCGAAAGCAGTGGCTACGCCCGCCGACCTTCGCCCGACTTTTTGTTAGGACTACTGCCGCCATGGGTTAGGCTGACGGAAGACTGACTCGCTTGGGTACTGTGGCCCTAGTGAACGGTATAACTCGCCGGGTGTGGAAAATTCAAAGTCAAATTCAAATTCATTTATTTTGCAAGAACATACAGTGTCTATAGTATAGACTATATATATATAACTATATAGAGCTATAAAGTCTATACCTCTCTACACTTGTAAACTTACAGCCTTTTTCGCAAATCTTGGGGAGTTGTGGAGGGCCACAGGTTTGCAGTTTTGAAAATTAATTAAACCCCGGTTTAAATAAGAGTGAAAATTGTGACAAGACAGTACGTACATAAATAGGTATTATTCTAGTTAAGTTTAACAATATTATGCTGCTTTTCACGATACGTATCAAAAACTTCTAATTCCTATTTCTAAACCAGCACCTGGGTGCTTATCCAAGTTGCCAATCGCTAACGCTCAGGAGCGTATCGTAGCTTTCCCTCTCTGTCACTCTCTTATTAGTGCGCAAAGATAATTAGTTGCCTATCGTTCACGATTAAGCGTTAGCGATTGGCAACTTGGCTAAGCACCCTGTCCATTCCCTGGACTGTTCACATGATTATGAAGCAGGCCTCGGCCCTGGGCGGCCGGTCGGGTCGGCGAAAGCAGCGGCTACGCCCGCCGACCTTCGCCCGACTTTTTGTTAGGACTACTGCCGCCATGGGTTAGGCTGACGGAAGACTGACCCGCTTGGGTACTGCTATGCTATTCTCTTATTCACACATTCGACGCTGCGTTCATCAACGAGCTCGACGACGAGACAGCCTTCACTTCGACGTCGAGCGCAGCGCTGCGAAGAACGGTATTCACTAACGTAGAACAACTCGTCGTCGAACTGTAGGCGGTAACTCTCGACGCAGTGTAGTTCCAGCTCATGCCGCATTCGTCGCCGAGCGCTAGTGTCGTTTAAAGCGCATTAGTGAATACCATTTTTACGCTCGACGCTGCCACAGCGCTGATAGCAAGGCGGTTTCCTTAGTGAATAACACTGCTGTGGCCCTAGTGAACAGTATAACTCGCCGGGTATGGAAAACAGTGTCTATACCTATACACTTGTAAGCTTACAGCCTTTTTCGCAAATCTTGGGGAGTTGTGGTAGGCCACAGGTTTGCAGTTTTGAGAATTAATGAAACCCCGGTTTAAATGTGTGACAATTGTGACAAGATAGTACGTACATAAATAGGTATTATTCTAGTTAAGTTTAACAATATTATGCTGCTTTTCACGATACGTATCAAAAACTTCTAATGCCTATTTCGAAACCAGCACCTGGGTGCTTAGAAAAGTTGCCAATCGCTAACGCTCAGTAGCTTATCGTAGCTTTCCCTCTCTGTCACTCTTTCTTATTAGTGCGCAAAGACAATTAGTTGCCTATAGTTCACGATTGACGATTAAGCGTTAGCGATTGGCAACTTGGCTAAGCACCCTGTCCTTTCCCTGGACTGTTCACATGATTATGAAGCAGGCCTCGGCCCTGGGCGGCCGGTCGGGTCGGCGAAAGCAGCGGCTACGCCCGCCGACCTTCGCCCGACTTTTTGTTAGGACTACTGCCGCCATGGGTTAGGCTGACGGAAGACTGACCCGCTTGGGTACTGCTATGCTATTCACACATTCGACGCTGCGTTCATCATCGAGCTCAATGACGAGACAGCCTTCACTTCGACGTCGAGCGCAGCGCTGCGAAGAACGGTAGATATTCACTAACGTAGAACAACTCGTCGTCGAACTGTAGGCGGTAACTCTCGACGCAGTGTAGTTCCAGCTTATGCCGCATTCGTCGCCGAGCGCTAGTGTCGCTTAAAGTGCATTAGTGAATACCATTTTTATTTTACGCTCGATGCTGCCACAGCGCTGATAGCAAGGCGGTTTCCTTAGTGAATAACACTGCTGTGGCCCTAGTGAACAGTATAACTCGCCGGGTGTGGGAAACAGTGTCTATACCTATACATTTGTAAGCTTACAGCCTTTTTCGCAAATCTTGGGGAGTTGTGGAGGGCCACAGGTGTACAGTTTTGAGAATTAATGAAACCCCGGTTTAAAAAGAGTGAAAATTGTGACAAGATAGTACGTACATAAATAGGTATTATTCTAGTTAAGTTTAACAATGCTGCTTTTCACGATATGTATCAAAAACTTCTAATGCCTATTTCTAAACCAGGACCTGGGTGCTTAGCCAAGTTGCTAATCGCTAACGCTCAGGAGCGTATCGTAGCTCCCTCTCTGTCACACTCTTATTAGTGCGCAAAGATAATTAGTTGCCTATCACAGAATTAGATTTGGATAGAAGAAACAAGTTCATTCATTTGTATGTCGGCCGAGCGTGTCAGATTTTGTACTGAAGTTGTTACTTGCCTATGATTTTAAATATGTCGCAGGCCCTTGAGTATTCATATTTTTTTGTGTTGTTGCAATTAATATTACTTAAGGAGGCATTATTAATGTTTTTGTTCCCTTCAACTTACAAAATTTGACGCCCGAAAGCTGCAAACTCAGTGGATTTTACTGAGTTCATTTGACACGCTAAGTAGATACGTTTGCTTGATCTTCGGTATATATGACATCTGTGTTGCCTATCGTTCACGATTGACGGTTAAGTGTTAGCGATTGGCAACTTGGCTAAGCACCCTGTCCTTTCCCTGGACTGTTCACATGATTATGAAGCAGGCCTCGGCCCTGGGCGGCCGGTCGGGTCGGCGAAAGCAGCGGCTACGCCCGCCGACCTTCGCCCGACTTTTTGTTAGGACTACTGCCGCCATGGGTTAGGCTGACGGAAGACTGACCCGCTTGGGTACTGCTATGCTATTCTCTTATTCACACATTCGACGCTGCGTTCATCAACGAGCTCGACGATGAGACAGCCTTCACTTCGACGTCGAGCGCAGCGCTGCGAAGAACGGTATTCACTAACGTAGAACAACTCGTCGTCGAACTGTAGGCTGTAACTCTCGACGCAGTGTAGTTCCAGCTCACGCCGCATTCGTCGCCGAGCGCTAGTGTCGTTTAAAGTGCATTAGTGAATACCATTTTTACGCTCGACGCTGCCACAGCGCTGATAGCAAGGCAGTTTCCTTAGTGAATAACACTGCTGTGGCCCTAGCGAACAGTATAACTCGCCGGGTGTGGAAAACGGTGTCTATACCTATACACTTGTAAACTTACAGCCTTTTTCACAAATCTTGGGGAGTTGTGGAGGGCCGCAGGTTTGCAGTTTTGAGAATTAATGAAACCCCGGTTTAAATAAGAGTGAAAATTGTGACAAGATAGTAGGTATATAAATAGGTATTATTCTAGTTAAGTTTAACAATATTATGCTGCTTTTCACGATACGTATCAAAAACTTCAAATGCTATTGAAAGTTAACCAAAGTTATTTTTTTTCTATCGTACCCTATTTTTTATATACATAATTACCTATATTGCCGGTTTAAAGGCAAAACCAACTATTTCGGTAAAACATCTTTTAGCAAATACTTTTCATTGGCATAAAATACGACTTGTCAAAACCAACTTCAAGGAAATAGTTGGTTCTGCCTTTAACCCGACGATATATTTTATCTTATAACTTTATTGACGTGATTTATATGTATTTTCATAGCTACCATGTTGTAAATTTATAGTACTAACGGCCAATGAGCTACGCTGCGGACAGTGCGGACAGACAGACTATACCTAGTTTACTACTTACTTCTTACTTCCAGCGGCGCTACAACCCAGTGTGGGTCTTGGCCTCTTCCACAATATCCCTCCATTTAGCTCGGTCCCTCGACACTCTCTTCCAGTTGGTGTATCTTCCTAACTTCCGTAGATCTTCCTCAACACAGTCTATCCAGCGTTTTTTAGGCCTGCCTCTCGGTCTTTTTTGTTGTGGCGTCCACCTGGTGATTATTCTTGGTGCTCTAAATTCAGGCATTCTTTCCAGGTGACCCACCCATCGAAGGCGTTGTGACCTAGTTTACTACGAAACCCTAAAAAGATGATTGACTATTACTTACGTAGCTACAATCAAAATATTGAACAAGTACTTGTTTAATATTTTCCGGCCATTCCGCATGGCCGCTGGTCACCCGCAGACCACGAACCTTGTCAAAGTGTTCGAAACGTCGGAATGAAGTTAAAATTAGTTAATATACGCGAGTTTATCCGTTTTCATAGTTTTAAGTACTTGTTTTTTTTTCTAAGGATAAAAGAAAATGTCCGCTATTTCACAACAAAGCGTGGTGTCATTACCGTGAGAGCGTCGCGTAGCCGCAGCTATTCCCGCCACTTGCCGAGCGAACACACTGCGAACCATCGCATACCATACGTGAACTCTATGTACATTGTAATAAAGCTCCCTTGTGGGCAATTAACTGTGCTTCGGTTTGTACCATTTTTAACATATTCATAGCGGCTTTAGATTTCAAGTAGTACGGCTACAGTGGTTGTGGGCTACAATTGTATATGGACGAGTAAATGCGAAATGTATGACAAATTTCACGATAAACCATAAATCCCGATTATCACAGTCCGAGTCAGACTGTACGAGTCATGATCGTCTCGCTTTTATTAATTTAATTATCATTCAATGTGTCTTAAAGTGGATTTAGACCAAACGAGCGAATGCTCATTCTATCCCTCACTCTACGAAATCAATAGTTTTCGACGAATTACGTTTCGTGTAACGAACGAATTCGGTTTGGTCTTAATCCACCTTTACTTCAAGTAGTAATCAGTAAGCTTATGATGAGTTTTTATCGTTTGTCGTCGTTGCTGTGACTTTTTAACTAGTATCTAGTGAAATTGGATGTTATTTGTTATTTGCTTTTGCTCGTATAGTAGGTATATATAGATGACAGTGTCCAAGACATTTTTGCTAGTTGGGATACTTGGGATATTATTCAAAATCGTAGAACCATCACCATCACAAGACCCCAAACATAATGCCAACAATGATAAACGATAAATTTGTGACCATTATAAACCTACAGACTCTAACGCCGCGACCACGACATCGGTCTAAGGCGACCGGCTTAGCGGAAAACGTATGGTGCTCCCTCTCGTACCCATATCGGCATCCCGCTCCAACTTATGGATTCGCTCTCCGCTGGTCGCCTTAGGGTCTCACCAAACCAGTCGACGCGGAGTCGGCTTTCGCCGAGTGTTTTACACCACACTATTCGCATTTAGCCGATCGACCGTCTCCGCGGTTGAACACCTGCGTTAAGCAGTCTCACCCTCCTTGCGGCCGTAGAAACGCTCGATCGCCTGCGATTTGCTATCGCAACAGTTGCAAAGCGACGGTCGGCTCTCCCGTGCCCTCGAGACGTCCGACAGCATGCGTACAGCCGCTGATTCCGACGAACAGATGTAGAACTGCGGGTGATCGGCAATCGTAAATCTCATTTTTGGAGACTGATTGTTAGTAACAACCCGAGTTGTCAGATCTGTTGCAGATTTGAATGTGGGTAATAATTCATATGAATAAAATACAAACGCATCGATAGCTACTTCGGCTGTCGTCGGCTCTGTTCGGCCGTCGTCAGCTATGTTCGGCCGTCGAAGACGCTGAACGGCTTCCGCCAACTCTGACCGGTCCTTATCGTAGGTACTCGGCCGTGATCAGAGCCGATCAACTCTTTCCGGCACCGTACGGCGGTGTTAGGAGTTTTACGAATGCGAACGTGTGCGGTAGGCTGCAAACAGGGTCGTACGAATGCGAACAGCTTTACGCCAATACGCCGTTTTCCCGTCGAAAGACGTCGTTTCGCGTGGGCCGAGCCGATTTACGACGTACTCGCTCTTATTGCGTTGACATAAAGCTTTTTCCGTACGCGATTTGCCGAAACGGCGTCGAATGGTTTGGTGAGACCCTTAGACCAATGTCGTGGCCGCGGCTTAACGGGTCCACAAAACCTCTGTAAGCAGTTGAAACAACTCGATTGCACAGCACAGTACCGTTGTGCTCGATAAAGTCGTACCTACTTCTGTGCCGTGGTCGCGCGTATGACCTTTTTCTTTCCTACGAATCTACGTGTGCAAAATATTATGGTCTGTGGTAAATAAATAAATAAAATTGTTAGAATTATAACTAAGGTGAGACTCAAACATATTAAAATGTTATCGAACCGGGTTACTCACGTATATAAGTCGATGATTGCTCGACATGTTACAATTAAATGTCGATGTTGCTCGATTGTACGCGTCGGGCTTTGGCCGAGAGTGCTCCGGACGAGGACCCTCTTAATGGGTCGAAACATGTCGAGCAATCATCGACTTAAATACGTGAGTAACCGTGTTCGATAATATTTTAATAAATAAAAATGTCATCAACTTACACAAATCGACCTAATCCCACGGTAAGCTCAATAAAATGAAGACTTGTAAATCTTCTGATGTGAGTAACAAGCGACGATATAAATAATTGATAGATATTTAAATAAATACATAGACAGCTGTCGTGGCTAGATTAAAGACTAAGGACGGAGGTTAGTCGTCTCCTAACTTATTAAGTAGTATTTGTTCCTTTCGGTCTTACTAATATGTCTATAAGGGCGAAAGGGACAAACAATACTTAACTAGGCTTAGGCTTGCTCCGTTAGGAGACGTTTATGAATAAGGTTGTAAGAAGACTAAAGTTATCACAACGGTAAAGTTGTCAGCCTTCGCAGTTGATAGTAACCTTGCCTACGAAGCTGGAGGGGTTCGAATCCCGGCGAGGGCATTCTTTGTGTATTTATTTATCACAAATATTTCTTTCTTGGTTGTGGCCGTCTATGTAGGTATTTCTTTAAGTATCTATTATATATTTCTACTCTATCTATTATTTATATCGTCGTTGGTAGGTACCCACATTACAAGATTCACAAGTCTTAATTCAGCTTACTATGGGACTATACCCCTTGAAATCTAAGAACGAACTTTTGTCAGTTAAGAATTAACCCTTATTAATACAGGGTGTTTTTTTTTCGACCGTTCAAATTCTACGTAGTGAATGTGTAGGTCATACTGACCAACTTTTACTATGGGGACAAAGTGGAAATCGCGAAAAAAAAATCAGCTGTTTCATACATTTCGGCCGGCGTAATGCCGCCAATTTGTATGAAACAGCTGATTTTTTTTTCGCGATTTCGACTTTGTCCCCATAGTAAAAGTTGGTGAGTATGACCTACACATTCACTACATAGAATTTGAACGGTCGAAAAAAAAACACCCTGTATATACATTGGCGGTAAAAGTCACCATTTTTCCGTTAGATTTAACGTCATATATACGTATACGTATCGTCGTTGAGATTGCC
Source organism: Thaumatotibia leucotreta (assembly GCA_025490895.1). Taxonomy (NCBI): domain Eukaryota; kingdom Metazoa; phylum Arthropoda; class Insecta; order Lepidoptera; family Tortricidae; genus Thaumatotibia; species Thaumatotibia leucotreta. The sequence continues at coordinate 14,758 of JALPQI010025109.1, forward strand.
AATTCCGTTATATGCACATTTTCAGAAACTGAAAAATCAATTTGAAACACATATGTTTACAGTTTTCTTTTGTCAATGTTTTAATTGACACATTTGGGTATTGGCAATCTCATCGACGATATAAGGCTGTGGGTTTTCTGGCCGGCGACCGGCGACCGACGCGTGTCCGCCGCCGACGACGTTCGAATGTTTTGTTTGCGAATGTTTGAAGCAGGCCATACACGTAAGGGTGTACCTGACAGGTTTGCCTGTACAAGTCAACTGTTCAGGTAAACCGGAGCGGGTATGTTACAGAACTGTGCAGGTTTTTGCACAGTTCGGTAACATACACGCTCCGGTTTACCTGAACAGTTCACCTGTACAGGCAAACCTGTCAGGTACACCCTTACGTGTATGGCCTGCTTGAGGGTGGTTTCTCTGACACGTCGTCGGTTACCCGCTGCTGGCAACGTTTCAGAAATCCCACGGCCTTTCGCAAATTTCTAAACTGTCAAATACTGACTTATCGCTTACCGCACAGAATTAGATTTGGATAGAAGAAACAAGTTCATTCATTTGTATGGCGGCCGAGCGTGTCAGATTTTTCACTGAAGTTGTTGCTTGCCTATGATTTTAAATATGTCTCAGGCCCTTGAGTATTCATATTTTTTGTGTTGTTGCAATTAATATTACTTAAGGAGGCATCATTAATGTTTTTGTCCAATTCAACTTACAAAATTTGTCGCCCGAAAGCTGCAAGCTGCGATTAAAGACGGACAACTCAGTGGATTTCACTGAGTATATTTGACACGCTAAGTAGATACGTTTGCGTGATCTATGGTATATATGACATCTGTGGCTTACCGTATATGATTGCAGATTCCAGTATGGCATCTTGGTTAGGCTTGCTAGGAAAGCGCCAAGCTCGCTAAGCATCGGGAATGCATCCTGGACGGTGCCTGGACGCACCTGCCCCACCGCGCAATGCATTTAAATATGCTAAATTATCTTCACAAGGCGACGTATTATAAAACTCTAATTATAGTTATTATAAAATATTAATAGTTTTTTATGACACAAGTGTGTGAAGTGCGCTTTTTCTTAACGAGTGTTGGTGACCTCAAAACATGGATAAAAGGTGAAGTGGTTTGTTGTCGATACTTATGTACTTTTTTCGGTTTTTTTGCTAGGCGAACTTCATTATATCGAGCTTGTATATACCACCATATTACAATTGAGTCGCTGCGCTCAGCTTGATGTACAGTGGCGTTCATAATTGTATGGACAGTTTATGAATGAGTTCATTTATAAATTGTCCATGCAATTCTGAACGCCACTGTACATAGTGGAAACCAAACTTTCAATAATAAGCACCTATTAGGGTGAAGACACATTTATCAGGTACGAGCATGCGTTAGCATTTTGTCCATAGAAAATGTCAGTTTAGTATGGGACCGCGTCCAGCTTTCCGCCTGATGGAAAGCGATTAACGTCGCCCATGGACACCCGCAACACCAGAGGCATCGCAAATGCGTTGCCGGCCTTTAAGGTGGGAGTACGCCCTTTTCTTGAAGGTTTGAAGGTCGTATCGGTCCGGAAACACCGCTTGTGACAGTTCGTTCCAAAGTTTAGCTGTGCGAGGCAGGAAGTTACGGGAAAAGCGCACAGTTGAGGACCGCCAACCATCTAAATGGTGAGAATGAAAACATTCTATTTTAATATTTAACTTTCTATTTCAATTAACTCCAGTGCAATAAAAACTGAAATTCATTGTAACAGCATAACAACCATACCCACCAATACAGGGTGACATTTGGGTCTGGGAACAGGAGTAAACAGGGTACTAGTGATGATCCCACTAAGCAACTTTCTCTATGGAGACAACCAAGATATCGCGATAAAATTCTCCTAAATAATTATGAGTACCTAAGGAGTAAGCCTCAATTATTAATTACCTTAATTGATGGTTTAGTATTAATTACCTAACTCATAATTAGGAGATTTTGTCGCTATGCGGTGATTGATAGTTAATTGGCCTTAATCGATAGATAATTAGTAACAATTATTTACCTTCAAAATTAGGATATTTTTCGCAATTTCTTGGTTGTCTCCAATACTGAAAGTTGCTCATCATGACCGTTCCTAGTGCCATGGCCTACTACTGCGAAAATCGGAATTCGTAAATTTCGAGGATTTTTCTCTCTCGCTCCAACGAAGGCGTAATTAGAGTGAGGGAGACAAAACCTCGAAATTTGCGGATTTCGAAGTTCGCGGTAGGGCCGCTGTTCACTTCTGCTCCACGACCAAAACGTCAACTCTTTTCATGAAAAGCCGGAAGGGAAATGCTTGGGCAATACATCTGTAACTTTACAATGACTCACCAACAACTAGGCTACGCAGGCCGATCAACATAATTATTATCAGCCTATTTCAGTCCACTTCAGGCCTGCTACCGCGAACACCGAAGTGCGTAGATTTCGGAGATTTGTCTCTGTCACTCCAATGAAGGCGTCAATAGGTGATAGAGAAAAATTCCCGAATTTCGCAAATTTCGCAGTTCGCGGTAGGACGGATATGGGTAATAGGAGAGGTATAAGTCCAGACATAGGTAATAGGTATGCCTCTCCTATTACCTATGCGTATGGACGAATTAGGAGGTAATACGGATAACCATCACGCTGGGCAAACACATTGGCAATCGCAGTGGTGATTCTGCTGCCCATCATCAATCCTCAATAAAATGTATGGTCCGTAACACTTCAATCCCTTAGTCGACTTTTACGACACCCACGGGAAGAGTTGGGGTGGTGATAAATGTATTCTTACTGCCTTCACAATGTGGCGCTAAGCACCAACGGAGGCAAATACCAAATCAACATAATGTATTTGAATTTTGAATCCCCCAGTAAAGCTCATTGCTCCACAACATCCCCTAGCGACGAATTTGCCGCTAATTTGAGCGCTAAACACAATATAGAATTAAGGCAATCACAAAATAGAAAAGGTAAGGAAACTTGGGTACGGTATTTGTGTAGTGATGTGCAAAAGTTCACCGGAATATACCCGTTCTTGGGAATATTCCCTGACCCTTATAATTAGGTTTCTGAGTGGCAGGTGCGACCATAAGATTATAATCAAAAAATTACAATTTTGTGTATCTTAAAATACCTACACATTCCAGGAATTATTACCCGACTTGAGCTTCAGGTTCAATCGGTAGGTTGATATGATAGCCAAAAATATTGAGATTAGTCAGATTTTCTCACTCAATGTAAATCCACCAACGAATCTCGTGTATTTTGATTTCTCACAACTGAATCGTTCTAGTTGAAGTCCTGATCTATCGCGGGAGCAGACTTCTGGCCGAAGGACATCGTGTTTCCGCAGTTCCGGGGCAATATATGCCGAATCCTGCGTTAGATCAGACGACGCAACGGAGTCACGTCAG
>JALPQI010025110.1:0-21763 GCA_025490895.1 Thaumatotibia leucotreta
ACACAAATCGACCTAGTCTCATGGCAAGCTCAATTAAGGCTTGTGATGTGGGTACCAAGCGACGATTATATAATAGATAGATACATATAGATACTTTAATACATAGACAGCTATGACCACTGAAAAAATATTTGTGATCAATAAATACACAAATAATGCCCTTGTTGGGATTCTAACCCGGAACCACCAGCTTCGTAGGCAGGGTCACTACCAACTAGGCTAAGGAGGCTGACTGATTGTAAATGTAACAGTTCTAACATCTGTCAAGCGTCAAGCTGTCTCATTGATTTAATATTTTCATAATGATGTCTCGACCGCAACGTTATGCGGTTAGTGATAATGTGATAAATCATTCAATTCAATGTTGTTATAAACGTGTTCGTTTTGGTATGTGTGAATTTCCACAGTTAGGACGATAAATCTATAATAATTAATATAATTTTAATTATATTTTTATCACGTTATGTTATGTTACGGAGGGACGCTCGACTGGACTCAGCGGCTGTCGAGCATCCAATATGCTCATTCACCCCATTTCCCTTAGCTGGAGCTGCAGGTTAGTATTCCGGTAGCGTTCCCCCAATACTTCCCTCTGGCATTCCAATTTTCTTGCAGAACCGCAGGACGTCTCTAAGGTCGAGCTCCCTGAGTTCCTTCTCCTCCAGCCTATCCTTGCCAAACACGTCATATCTCGCCGCTGCGACTGCCAAACACGTCATATCTCGACATGCTGGCTAGTTTCGTCTCTTCCTCAATGTGAACAGGCTGCTTTGTTGCTTATTCCCATCACCTTAAGATGCCTGTTGAGGGTGTTGTGTCCCGTGATAATTCCGGTCAACATCCTTAAGTTGGTTTTTTCCAGCATTGTAAGGTATCTGGTTCTTTTTTGGTCTCTGCCACGTAGCATCATTTTAGTTTGTCTACAAGTTTTTACCTTCCACTCTTTTTCCGCTTCCATTTCTTTCAGTTTACTCATTACTCCTTTGAGACCTTTGGTAACCACAGCTGACAGTCATGGGAAAAACCGGTTTCGGACCTAAAAATTCCTTCTTGGCTCCATCCCTTGCCAGTTCATCTGCTTTCTCGTTACCTGTGACTCCCTGGTGTCCTGGTACCCACGACATGGTGACCTTCCTATAACTTCCCAGCGAGTTTAGCTCCTCCTTACATTCCTGTACCAGAGAAGATTTTATCGCTGGCTTCTTTAGCGCCTTCAGTGCTGCCTGACTATCCGTGTATATGACCACGGCCCCCGTCTGCTGCACTTCCTCCCTCTATGAGCCTTACACACCGTAGTATGGCATTAACTTCTGCCTGAAACACACTTGTATACCTACCAAGTGGAACAGATACCTTTTCCCCCCAATTTCGTGATAGCTATGCCTGCTCCAGCTAAACCTGTGGAGCTTCTTCTCGAACCGTCAGTGAAGCATATAAACGTCGGATGTTCGACGTTTACCTTCCAGTTGTCCCTTTCCCCAATATGTACATACGTATATGCTTATATTATGTAGATCTAATTGATTTACCTAAATTTTAAATGTTAGATGTCATATACCAAAGAAAAAATCCTCTGGGGTTGGTAAACTTCCTTATTTTTTCTTAGATACCGGCAACGAGTTCAATGTCATGTCATGTAATTTTAGAATTTACACTAACGTGAACCGCAGCCATAATTGAGAGTTTTAATAAAAACGTCCCACTTTGTAGCTTGCTTTAAGCTCGCTTAGACATTAATTTATATAAAGGTACAAGCCAAATTCTGTCCTTATGACGAGCGAAAGTGGATCGTCTTTATAGTTGCCGATTTCTAATAATGAACATTCCCTGCTATACGGCCACATCTCAAAATAGAATAGTGTGGTAAAAGTGACAATTTTTTCCTGTAACATAACTACATCTTCCATTAAATCCGAGTTGAAAATGTGGCCGTAGGTATTCTTTTGTCTACATGTGTCCTACCTAAAGCTTCAATAAATTTTTAAAAAATAGTCGATTACTGGTCTCACCGCGAGCTACTAAGCTATGAACTATCGGCTATAAACATAAACACGAACAAAAGATACTCGTATCGCCGTATCTCTTTTATTTATACCTACGGGAGAGCGTATCTTTTGTTCGTGTTTATAGCCGATAGTTCATAGCTTAAAGTAGTTCGCGGTGAGACCAGTGCCTTAGACGAATTTCCAATTTTATTTGACAAATTTTGACATAATGTAGGCACGAGGGTATAGCAAGCACGCGACGACTTATTTACTTTTATACGCGTTTCATTCCTACCAGTATTTCGTTAAAATAATGTGAGACGTCTGATATAATTTTAAAATTGTGATCTCCAATGACTCCGATCTCGGATAGATGTTAACAGCTCGCGACGAAACGTTTTATACTCGCATGTTCCAGTCACCACGTAGCCATTATGAACTCTATCCCTTTGCAATAAGGAACACTGATACACTCAGTCTTATGGCAGCTGGTTCCTGGCCGGTTCTCGAGGCGCCCGCGCACGCAATTAAACAGCTTATTTATGAGCCTGCGTCGCAAGTTGTCCTCATTAATATCTACACTATTATACACCTTAATCCATTGGAATACGGCTCAAGGACAGGCAGTGATTCGTGGGTTTGTGTGAGTGTGTCACTCCTCTCTGGTGTCTTGGGAAATTAAAAGGCAGGTTGTGGTTTTCGTTTCTTAAGTTATTCAAGTTTGAAAGCAACGGTCTTGTAGTTGGTGAAATATAATTTATATATCGGTCTTTGGAAATAGGCTAGTGGCTATTTAAAGATGTAGCCTCTTATTCATAATCGTCTCCTAAATTAGTAAGCCGATAAGCTTTTCATAAACATGTTTATATTCCCCATATTTTTGTACGCCGCAGAAACGTGGACCCTGCGGGAAGTAGAGAAGAAGAAGATAGACGCCCGCCCTAGAGATATGGTGCTGAGAAGAATGCTCGGAGTATCATGGACTGAATTCCGTATCAACGAGTCTATACTTCGAGAACGAGGCATCAAACAGCGTTTATCATCTTTAGTTCAGTCTCGTATCCTCACTTTTTTTGGTCACGTATGCCGCCGAGGAGAGGTGGCTATTGAGCGACTTGTGGTCCAGGGAAAGATTGAGGGAACCAGGCCACGAGGAAGATCGCCTATCAGGTGAACTGACCCGGATAAAAGCGGCTGTAAATGGCTCGTCATCAATGCATGAATGCACGAGGAGGGCGGCCGTCAGAGAAGAGTGGAGACGTGCTGTAAAGCTTGCCACCAACAGCTGAAGTGATGACCACGACCACTCTGGCAAGAGTGTTAACGATAAAGAAGAAAAAACATGTTTAGGTATATGGCTGAATGGGAAAAACGATAGCTGTATTTACTCGTATACTTATCGTCTTCATCATCATTATCATCATCAACAGCCTATGATAGTCCACTGCTGGACGTAGGCCTCTCCTATTAACTATGCGTTATAAACTCATTAGGAGGTAAATGCCCTTAATCGCCACGCTGGGCAAGCGGATTGGCGATCGCAGTAATGTGTCCACTATGATGACGCTGTTGCCCATCATCAATAGTACTGTGACATCAAGTAAAAGTCAGTGACATTTCAATCCCTTAGTCGACTCTTACGACACCCGCAGGAGGAGTTGAGGTTGTGACAAATGTATTCTAACTGCCGTCACCACACGGCGACTTATCGTCTTGCTAAGGAAGAATAGAAGACGTTTATGGGATAACTGCGAAAAATAGATAAGGCCTTAATCAAAACAATCACCATTGCGTCAATTGTGTTACTAAAATTAGTCATATAAACTATTTGGTACCTATACTCCGTCAACAACCTTATGGAGTAGTGAAAGAGGGTAAAAAGATATCGATTCGTATTGGTGATGGCTCATACAAAAATTTAATTTGTTGCCTCTTTTCAATGCCAAAAGTTGTTACTGGTACACAAAAATGACCCTCGTAACCTACGAACAAATAAAACATGGAAGCCGCACGCCACAGTAAATTGCCTTTCAAAAACGGTCCTGAATTTTACGTCACCCCCTGTTTAATGCATCACGGTAATGAATTTCAATGTCAACTATGAATGACATACACCTGGCAACACCGGCCGGGTCGAATGTCAAATTCGTACAGCGTATTTAAGTATTAGATTTAAATTATTTTACAGTATTATTTAACAAGTTACAGTGATAAAAAGTATTATTAGGAAGAGTGTTAAGTGTAATTGTATTATCTCATAAGTTGGTTTAGTGTAACATGTTGAATATTGACTACAAAATACAAGGCTGTGGATAACGACCAACGTTCAAGATTTGAAAATATCATCGTATTTGCATGTATTTCAACGAAGATAATGAAAAGGGAGTATTGTTTTCATAATTTATAAGGCTTGTTGTTTAGATTATTTAATTGGTTTTACACCTACAGTAATTTTTAGTACCTAATGTTAATGACAAGGATAACCAATCTTAAATGTCAATAGTTTAACATATTTCTAGTTATAAATCTAATCATTTAGTCATAAATGTCCTCAAAACAGCTCAGAAACATCCTCATGAGTGATAGTGTAATGCAATACAGGGAATAACCACATCTATTTTATTGATCTTATTGATTCTTGTAGTCAAAATCAAGTCAGTGATCTCTGTTCATTTTTACATTGTTGTAGTCACATCATATTTCTAAAAGCACTGGAGTCCATTCTTATTTAACTCAAATATTAACCCGGCCAATATGTTTTCAGCCCAAATTACAAAACGAGTGACACGGAGGGACACTTTGGCTGCAAATCTCCAGCAAGCTCTTAAGGAACTTAAAGATGCCAATGAGTACAATAAAAAACTCCTTCAGGAACAGGAAGAGAGTGAAAAGCAATTTGAGTGTGTTGTTAGAACAAACACTTCTCTCAAAAGTCAACTTGCAATCCAGGATATTGAGTTTGAGAATATACAAGGACAACGGGATGAACTTCAGGCTACAGTAGACCGGCTCGAACGATGCCATGACACACATGAGCAGGCATTGCAACGCATCAGAGATCTAGAGCAGCAGTTGGGGGAAATTGAGGCTCAACAAGAACGGGATGTTCGGTGCAAGTATTGCTCGGGGCAGCAACATAACAATTTAAGTATTTTTGATGAACTAAATAGTTTTCAGGAAGACCTGTTGCATGATAGTTTAGTGAATCCCCCATTTCTAGACACCGTAGATTTAACAAAAACTGTACATCTAGACAGCGGTAAAATTAAATTAAAGGGTTCCAAAAAGATAAAGAGATACTTAAAATTAAAAAGATTTATTGATAAATCTAAGGTCTTATTAAACCGTCATAAATCTATATTTAAGGCTGTCATGTGTAAATCTGACAGTGTCGCCTTAACCAATCAACTATTGAATTGTCAAAACCAACTGGAGCAGACAATATATGAATTAAATCAACGCTCCAAGGAAGTGGAATTATTGGAGTTAAAATTAAATAATATCAACAATAAATACGAACTTTCAAGTAAAGCTTTACAGGAATACATAGCTTTTATGACTTCTGTTCTAGCACCCGAGAGCCGAATCCATCTGCGACTGGACTCACCGCGACCATCGCCACGCCCGTCCTCGGCGGGCTCTCCCGCCCTGCCGCCGGCGACGCCGGGCTGCCGCACGCCGCGGCCGTCGATGCCGGCCTGCTACACGCCGCGGCCGTCGACGCCGGGCTGCCACACGCCACGGCCGACGACGACAGGCTGCCACACGCCGCGTCCGTCGACGCCGGGTTGCGCCACACTGCGGGTATCCGCGCCTCATCTTTCGGCGCCGGCGAACCGTGCGTCGCGCCTTCTGCCGCCGCGCTTGTCGGCGCTGGGCTCTCCGGTGCCCTGCTTTCCCGCACCACGTCTGCTCACGCCGAGGCCCCCCGCGCCAAACTTGTCGGTGCCGGGCTCCCCTGTGCTGCACTTCCCTGCGCCGCACCCGCCGCGCCGCGCGCCCCGCCGCCGCCTCTGACCCCCGCCGCGCCGCACACCCCGCCGCCGCCGCCGCCCCCCGCCGCGCCGCCCGCCTCGCCGGCGCCGCCGCGACTGCCGCGCCGCACCGTGCTGTACACGGACGAGGCGGGCGCCGGCCTCGGCGCGCTGCTGGCGAACCGCCTGTCGCAGAGCGTCGTCAACACCTGTCTCCCGGGGGCCTCCGTCGACCGCCTGGTCGACTGTATGTCGGCTGACGTTTTCGACGGCCGCTCCACGCTCGTCGTGTTCTTGGGGAATAGTGTGGATGTCACTAAACGGGATGTCATAAGATTATCGGCCGCCCTGTCGGAGATCGACCGGCGGGGAGTTGGGAAAATAATTATCTGCGCGTTGCCTCACAGAATGTCCGGTGACGTAAATACGAAAGTGGACTATCTTAACTCTATATTGTATAGACTCTCTCTGTACGGCCGTACGATTTCGTATTTTGAAACGAATAATTTTATTGAAGATTTTATTATGCCGGTCGATAGAACATTCCTTCCTAGAAGGTGCTTGCGTGATTGTGCCGATTTGTTGGCATACAATATTGTAGACCCCGTCGTGGCTAGCGCGACGGTCGTTAATAGTTGTAAGAGAACTCCGCCATTATATTGTAGCGCGGAATCCAAATCGGAGCCGTTGAAAAATTTAAACTAGCTCTTCCGACAACGTGTGATTTAACCGGCTCCGTGCCTACCGACCATAACGTTAGTATTAATTTAGTAAATGATGATCTGATTAACTTAGTTCACCAAAATATACAGGGTTTCAATAGTAAGGAACTCGAGATTGAGTTGTTTTTACAATCTGCTAATGTTGATATCCTTTGTATAACAGAGCACTGGCTTAAGAGTCATGAATTTATGTTTAACTTCACCGATCATAGTATAGTGAGTTCATTTTCCAGAAAGTCTTGTATCCGCGGAGGTTCCTTGATAATAGTGAAACATAATTTGAAAAGTAAAGAACGTAAAGACATTGTTGAGAAATCTATTGAGCGACATATCGAGCTCGCTTGCGTTGAGTTGGAAAAATTTATTGTTGTGAGCGTGTACAGGCCTCCCTCGGCAGACTTTAGCTTGTTCGAATCAGTCATGGATGAAGTTCTTGCTAGTGTTTTTAGGAGTAAAAAATATATTATTGTGTGTGGCGATTTTAATGTTAACTTGCTTGAAAAAACACATACTTCGACAAGCCTTGTTAATACTTTTAAATCATTTAATTTAGTACACCTCTTTTGTGAACCAACTAGAATTACGCCAACCAGCGCAACTTGCATAGATAATATCTTCAGTAACAGCAATGCGATTAATAAGTCCATAATAAATAACTTAAGTTCTGACCACTGTGGACAACGTGCCTCCTTCAGGGGAAGAGTGGAAGAAGTTGCGCAAGAGTCTATGTGTAGACCTATTTCTGAGAAGCGGTTGGATTTATTTAATCAGAATATTGTGAAACAATTACGTCATCTAAAGTTTGAACAGGAAGACCCTGACTGCTTGTGTTCCGAATTATTCCTTTGCATAAAAAAGGAATTTGATTCCTGTTTTAAAACAAAGAAACTCAAAGGCAAGGCGCGAACTAAATTCGCTGATTGGGCTACACCGGATATTCATGAGAAAAGACGCCGGCTCTATGATTTATATCACCTTAAAGCCACAGATAAGAGGCCGGAATTTCTAGAGTATGTTAAGAATTATTCAAAAACTTTTAAGCGAATTTGTGTCGCAGCTAAAGCAGATTACCTGTCGAAAAAGATCCAGAATTCGAGTGATAAGATTAAAGCTGTGTGGCAAGTTATTAATAGTGAAACCGGAAAACGTCAGATCAAAGATCCGCACTACAGCTTAAAAATTAATAATGATTTAATATGTTCCGACCTTGAAGTGGCGGATGAATTTGAGAGGGTTTTTTCTAATATACCCGTAGAAACCACCAAATCATTAAATTCATCGCCAGATATAGCTAAATCACTTTTGGAGTCAAATTCAGTGGAATGTACTAATGTATTCAAATTTGATTATGTTACCCCAAACTTGGTAATAAAAACGTTCAAATCACTAAACGTTAAGAAAACTGAAGATCTCTGGGGCCTTTCGGTCAAAGTACTACATTCCATTATTGAATCAATTGCACCTTATTTAGCTGATATTTTCAACAGTTGTATAGATACTGGAGTCTTTCCTGATTTAATGAAACACAGCAAAATTATACCTTTGTTTAAATCAGGAACTAAAACAGACCCTTCAAACTTCAGACCAATTTCAATATTACCAGCGCTAAGTAAAGTTTTTGAAAAACTCATTCTAAATCAACTAGTTTCCCACTTTAATCGTAACAAATTGCTCAATAGTAATCAGTTTGGATTTACTAGTGGCCGATCTACCACTGAAGCCGGCGCTGTCCTCCTTAAACACATCTTTGACGCCTGGGATAAAGCTCAAGATGCTGTTGGAATATTCTGTGATCTTTCGAAAGCCTTTGATTGTGTTGACCATGAAAATTTAAAAAGGAAATTAAGCTATTATGGGGTTAAAAATGTTGCCCTTGAGCTTATATCTTCTTATCTTTCGGATAGGACACAGCGAGTGGTTATTAATGGAACTCAATCATGCGGGTCGCCTGTGGCTCTTGGAGTACCTCAGGGATCAATTTTGGGCCCTTTTTTGTTTTTGGTATATATTAATGATCTTCCTAACCTTGTGCGAGAGAAACATGACATTGTATTATTTGCTGATGACACGTCACTCATATTTAAAGTGGATAGAAAAGAAAAGAGCTTTGATACCATTAATGAAGCGCTATCTACTGTTGTAAACTGGTTTACAGTAAATAACTTACTTTTGAACGCCAAGAAAACTAAGTGCATTAAATTTACCTTACCCAATGTTAAGCAGGTAAGCAACAGTATGATCAAAGTAAATGGTGAATCACTGGAATTTGAAGATCAGACAGTTTTTTTGGGTGTGACGTTAGACTCTAAACTACAATGGCATGCACAGGTGGCAGCATTGGCCGGCAAACTAAGCTCTGCCGCATATGCAGTGAGGCGAATCAGGCACCTGACAAACGTCGAGACGGCTAGGCTGGTATACTTCAGCTACTTCCACAGTGTCATGTCATACGGGATTTTGTTGTGGGGGAAAGCGGCAGATATTCAGACCATCTTTGTGCTACAAAAGCGAGCTGTGCGCTCTATTTATGAACTAGGTGCTCGGGTCTCCCTTAGGGAGAAATTTAAAGAGGCACACATACTTACTGTAGCCTCCCAATACATCCTGGACAATATTATGTATGTTCGTAAAAACATTCATGAATTCAAGAAGAATAGTGATGTTCACAACTTTAACACTAGGAATAAACATAAGCTGGCTGTGTCGGCCCACCGTCTCCGTAAGGTTAGTGCGTCTTTCGTTGGGAACTGTACACGTTTTTATAACAAAATTCCTAGTGATTTAACAAATTTGCCACAGCATAAATTCAAGTCTCAGGTTAAGCGCTACTTGATAAGTAAGGCGTATTATACCGTTAACGACTTCATAAATGATAAGGATGCTTTCAAGCCAGTGCCTTAACGTGTTCGGTAAATCATATACATAAGTGAATGTTTACTATCATACTAATGTTTCATTTTGTCTTCATTAATTATAGATCTGACGTAAGATAGTCATTATCTTAGTTTTTTTTTCGTATTACTAATATGTAGTCTTGACACTTGGAGACTTTATACATCTCCGAGATTATCTTTTTATTTTAATTTTCCCTATTTTAATGTATATTATGTCGACACTTAGAGTCCTTTACACCTAAGTAATTTTAATTTTGTATTCAGATTTTCTGTCCTAGTTATTTCTATTTCTATTTTTTATTTTCTTGTGATAGTTGTCATATATGTAACGGGCAAGTACGAATATAAATTCTCATAAAACTAAATATGGTCAGCATTCATAGTATTTAAATTATATTGTCTGCCTGATAGCTTGCACAGTCATGCTCACTTTAAGGTCTCTGCTTACGGTGGCGTCGTTGATCGGGTCGCCACTTTCCCGAAAGAAGGTTGAGGGAGGCGATGGCTGAGATACGCGTCATACTCGTGAACGGGTGCTGTTTGCGGAGACCGGTCTAATCAAGCTCACTCATGGCTTAAATTCAAACAATTTTCCTGCTGTTCTTGATATGAGAAATTGAATTCGCTACATGTTTGTTTATTTATGATTATTTAATATTATGACGCATGGAGACCTTATACATCTCTGAAACATTTAGTGAAATGTATCCGTTTGTTTTCTTTTTACTCTGACAACTAGAGACCTTTACATCTCTAGCAGTATAATAATGCTAATTTTAACGTTTAACTAAAAACAATTGTATGCCCTTTTACATATATCTTTACATCTATACATTTCTCAAAATTCATTAAATTTATATAATTGTTCTGACTATTAGAGACTTCATCTCTATTTAATGTACTACGTCTGTATTTATATTAAATCAAATTTATGTTTCGCTTTTAATTAATGCATGTTAGCCGTAAGATGTTATAAAACTATTATTTGAAAAAAGAAAGTCCCGCTGAGTTTCTTGCCGGATTCTTCTCAGGCAGTGGTGTAGGGTTAGAACCGGAGGTAGTTTTTTTTCTCTCATTCACTATTTAGTTTAACGATTCAAAAGCGCTCGTTGCTGGGCCTAATTGAATAAAGAATATTTTGACTTTGACTTTGACTTTGACTTTGACAACCTATAAAAACTCAAACCACCATTGAAAAATAGTTATGATCGGTCCATCAAACTTTTGATTGGCTAAATTCTATAAACATTTTTTGTCAAAGGTGTTGCGCCGAAATATGCGCGGTGTTAAGAAAAGCGCTAATACTATGTCCTGCCCATCTTGGCACAATTGAACAATTGAATTTGGGGGCATTTTTGAGCTGGCGTTAGACGTCCATGTTATATACGGTCGCAGCGCATAGTGCGTCACGTTTTTTAGGGACACAGAATAAGACAACAAAAATAATTTTGACCCAGGTATGTCACGACCATGTCCGAAAGTAAGAGTTTTCAGGAAGTCCATCATTTTCATAATTATTTGTAAAGTATTCCTTGCGTCCAGCATTCTGTTCATACCTACATATATACATAAAATATAGAAAATGAAGTTCAGGTAACGTTAACTTTCTGTACATGGCTGTGACCACTCAGAAATCTATTTGAGAAATACCCATTACTGCAACATGATAATATTATCAATTTTATTTTGAGATTATTTATTTTTATATATAAGAGTTATACTTAGTATACATTTGTAAAATTCAGTCACATTATTATGTCTTAATATCAATCTAAGGCACATTATTTAAGAATCGCATAAAACACTTATAAAACCATCCTCTCAACTTCGATTATTTAATCAAATAACTCATTACTCGTACACTTATTATACTCACATTCCGAGATCACACTATACTTGGACTCTAATAGATGTAAGACTATCTAAATTGTGTGTCATTTCGACATTTTAGTACTACGGTGTGTAAACTACTTAGTTCGACACTTGTATACACATTACACACGATCGTCAAAGAAGATGCTATAGATAAAATGTATGTGTATTAGCGACTTTAGTCATACCCCCTTATTCATAAAAGTCTCATAACAAAGCCGCTAAGTATTGTTTGTCCCTTTCGGTCTTATAGTCACGTCATGGCCTGGCCACAGTGGCCACGACATTGGTCTAAGGCGACCAGCGGCGAGCGAATCCATGGTACGAGAGGGAGCACGTATGGTTTTCCGCTAAGCCGGTCGCCTTAAGGTGCGTTCAAGCTAAAAGAGCATTCGCTGTTCTAACCTCCCACTCTACGAAATTCGATCGGTACACAAAACGTGATTGGTTGATTTCGTAGAACGGGCGCTAGAACAGCGAATGCTCTTTTGGTTTAAACGCACCTTTAGACCAATGTCGTGGCCAGGACATCAGTGACACGTCAATCCATTAGTCGATTCTTACTACACCCACGAGAAGAGTTGGGGATGTGACAAATGTATTCTTACTGCCATCACAACGCGTATAATTTGCAAGGTTGGATCTACATAATATGCATTTGGAGACTAAAAATAAATTACCTACTTATTAGGTTTGTGAGTCAAAATTCTTTTCGTTGTCTTATTTCATACCACTTTGTCACGCTTTTAATTGCTGTTTCGACTTCGACTGTCTGTATATAAAAAAATCCGGTGCACTTGGATTTCTTTTTCACGTTAGATTTTAATCCATAGGTACGTCAGTAATTGAAAACTAAACAATACAAAATTTTGTCTCATACAAAAATCACCACTGCGTCTCGTTTTTAGGGACACAAAATTAGACAACGTAAAAAATATTGACCCTTGTGCCTGTTCATTAAATGTACATTTGTGGATACTCCTCATACATAAATTGTAAAAATACTAGCGTTGCAAGAATGTACACACAAACTACTTCAAATACCATTAGTTTGTAATCATCGACAAAAAATTAAAATCAAACTTCAACCTAATTCCACTCGAAGTAAAACATTTGTCGAATTCCTCCTTAAATCAAGTCTAACCCAAAACAAAGTT
Organism: Thaumatotibia leucotreta; assembly: GCA_025490895.1. Lineage (NCBI taxonomy): Eukaryota > Metazoa > Arthropoda > Insecta > Lepidoptera > Tortricidae > Thaumatotibia > Thaumatotibia leucotreta. The sequence goes on from JALPQI010025110.1 coordinate 12,605, forward strand.
CCACTATAAGTTCAACTCCCAGATGCCTACAATATCTTCGCAAGGACAGGTCTCAGTTAAACTGGTTGGTGCTGCGCACACGCAGATAAGCGCCGTCGATAGCGACATGAAGTGGCCATAAACACATTGTCATGCACGACGCGCGAGGTTATGGAGGACACACGCAAATAGATACCAACGTGGTTTACATGCGGCATTATCTACGGAACTGTAATATGCTGTTTTATTATTGTCGTTGCCATTATTGATTATAATTACGGCGCGATAGCTGCTTAAATATCACTAAGATTTCACTGCGATTCAGTTTAGTTTTTTTCTTTTATGTGACGAAGATAGACAACTGAGTGCTTAGACATGTTGCCAATCGCTCGTTTAATCGTCAATCGAAAGGCAGCTAACTGTCTTTGTCGCACTAATATGAAAGAGTGACAGAGAGGGAAACTACGATACGCTACTAAGCGTTAGCGATTGGCAACTTGGCTAAGCACCCTGAGCTCTCAGCCCACCTGATGGAAAGCAGGAACTGAGGCCCATGGACATAGTGATCAAAAAATCGCCTATGCGCTGCCTACCCTGAGGACTTAAAGTGCATTCAGACCAAACGAGCATTCGCTATTCTATCCCCCACTCTACATGTGCATACAGACCAAAAGAGCATTCGCTGTTCTATCCCCCTACTCTAGGAAATTCGATCGTTACACGAAACGTGATTCGTTGAACCTGTCTACTTAAGACTTTTAGATAATTTTAAGAATGTTCCAATGCTTAATAATACATTAAACGGACTTCGATTTAATTTTCTTTGACATCTCCACTGCACTTTTCCCTGACAATGAGAATGACATAAGATCAGTGCGGGTGAGTCTGTCTATCAGGAAAGTCCGTTTCCCAACTGATTTCCATCCCTAACCAGGGCCGGATTTAGGGGAGGGCATCCGGGGCTACAGCCCCGGGGCCTCCACAAAATAGAGATTTCGAAATAAAAATTTCAAATTCCAACAAGTAAACACTTGTAATTTTCTATTTGAGTACCAATTGAAAGTGATCTACTCCAGAAACTGGATTTCAGCGAAATCATCAACGATTCGGCGAAAAATGCTCGGAGGATTCCGTTCGTTAACGCTAAAAAAATATTTATTGAAACACTTGACTTTAAAAAAATTCTACTTTATTTGGAAAATAATTGGGGGGCAGGGGGCCTTCACTCCTTTGTTGCCCCCAAGCCTCTCAACCTCTAAATCCGGCCCTGTCCCTAACTCAACCGTACCTTCCGTAACTTACCTCAACCGGACTTTCCTTAAAAATAAAATATGTCGGATCCACACTGACCTTACGAAAGTGAGTCCAAAGTCTCTGTTTGTGTAGTCATGTTCGTGACTTTCGTGATCTGGTGCTAAGTGGCGAGTGGTAGGTAGCTAATGGACACGTGTGCCGTGTTAGTGTGCAAACTGTGCAACACTGCAACGGTCGTGGGTAAAGGTCAGCGCATCACACACCTGCATCGCTCAGCTGATATCGACATACTGTTATATTTCAAAGTATTCCCCCTCTCTCGTACTTGTGAATTTGAACGTAAGTGTAACAGAGAGGCAACACTTCGTTTGTGGTTCGCGGTAGAGCCTCGGCTATCGACATTACTGTTATATTTTAAACTAAATCGCCGCGTGGAGACGGAAGTAAGATATATGCTACCATCCTAACTCTTCCCGTGGAGGAGTCGAAGGGAATGAAGTTCATGGAACATTAATTTATTGAAGATCGATGATGGGCAGCAGTGTCAACTTAGTGGACATACTACCGTAATCGCCAACCCGCTTGCCCAGCGTGGCACTTTTGGGCATTAGTACTTCCTAATGTGTCCATAGGCATAGGTAGGCCTATGTCTAGGAAAAGATGTCTCACATCATCAGCCTAAATATCTCAGTCAATTGCTGGACGTAAGTCTCTCCTATTAACTGTGCGTATGTACGCATTAGGCGGTAAATGTCCATAATCGCTACGATGGGCATGCGGATTGGCGATCGCAGCAATGTCCACTATGACGACGCTGCTGCTCATCATCAATCTTCAATTAAATAATGGTCGGTGACACTTCAATATCTTAGTCGACTCTTATTACGACACCTGCGGGAAGAGTTGGGATGGTGACAAATGTATTCTTATTCTTACTGCCGTCATCACGCGGCCATAAGGATGTCTGGCGGAGTGCATCTATAAACCAAATGTGAGTGAGTTTAGTAAAACATCCCACTTTGTCGTTTGCCTTAAAGCCGCTTTGTCAGTTTATTCATATGAAGGAAATCTCGCCTTCATGGTAAGCGACAAAGTGGGACGTCTTACTAAAAACTAACATAAATGTAATTTTTTAAATCTTATGAGATCCAACTTTTGGAACATAGAACATTGTTAGATATACCCAATGTTTAAATACAAAAATTATAGCGTGTGAACTTAGCTTAATAATATATGTATTTTTTAAGTAGCAACATATTTTGCAGTTACCTATTATTTTGTATATGGCAACTCTCTCTTCTTTCTCGATCCGAACCAACGACACGTCTCGCGATAATTTTTTTTAAATTTATTGTTATTAAAATCCTAATAAAGCTTTAAAAGTTAAAAAGCGCCTTTTGTTTTATCCACCCAAAGCAATACAGTATAGGATCTTTTTACGCAACCGGTTACTTAGATTAAAATATAGTTACTTAGCTCAGTTGCCTTCTTCCTTACAGGATCCAAAGGAGTTCAGTGGACGTTTTAGCTGATGATAATTATCTGGACCAGGTTTATGATGGTCACGCTTTTACGGTTTATCGTGATACTAGTCGCTTTCCCGCGTACTAAAAGAATCTGAAAGCACCAACGACAAACGATAAAAAACAGGACCATCATAAGCCACCAGTAGGCTTCGCACAGGATTAGAGCGACAATATCTCGCCGCGAGATAGACTATCCATCCCTCTTTCATTCATATAGTTAGTAAAAGTTGAAAAATTTATCTCGCGGCGACATACTGACATACCAATCATGTGCTAAGCATACAGATTGAACGGGCTTAGTCAAGTTGGTCCAAAGTGACAGCTATACTTTCGGAAATACTATTATTATAAGTTATTGTATATATATTGTTTATTTATAGTATTGCTTGGAGAAAGGTCACGCGCACACCTGCTACTGCATTCCCTGCATTCATGGCCTCGGAGACGCTCAAAGGATACGTTTTTACTTAATTTGCCATCTTCAACTGCTCTGCTGTCTTTCTTAAGTTATAAAATGCTATAAAATAACGAGATTATTTTACCTTTGTGTTTTATTATAACTACTCGTATACCTTGATATTTTTCTAGCAGGAACGAGAGATTGACAAAATTCAAGATCAACATAAACAACTGTCATCGATGAATAGGTATACCCTTGTATAAAGATACTAACTTCGTAAAATCAGGTGACCAAGAAATACAGGACCAACCTAGGCTTTGTTTTAAGTATGTAATACCTACTTCATACAAGTATTAATGATTTAGACTTTAGAGTATGTTTTATTAATCTTTGTTCTTTTGATTGTATCGTTTTGAGTATGATTTACATTCTTGCAATTTATCTCTAAGTTACGGCATCTTAATTTATTTATTAAATTTATTTATCGACCACTATAAGACTTATCGATGACGGTTATGTCGATGTTTACGCTTGTCAATCTCTCGTTTCTGCTAGAAAAATATCGAGGTATAATTATAACAGTGCATACCTGGAAAAAGACTCAGGAACACAGTTCGTTAGGCCACTCTACCCCCACCTTTATCCAAAACAAGCAACTAGACCAATTCAGTAGACAATTGCATCAAAACTATTGTAAGGAATGAATTTGATACATGAAAGCAGTCGAAAGAGATCATAATGTATACCTACATTATCATCAAGTGTATCCATAGTGCGTTAGGAGGTAAATTCCCATAATCGCCATGCTAGGTAAGCGGGTTGGCGATGGCAGTGTTGTAGCGTGTCTATGATGATGTTGCTGCCCAAATAAATGGTCAGTGAATTTTTCATTCCTTAGTCCACTGTAACGACATTCACGGAAAGACTTGGGGTGGTGACAAATGTATTTCTACTGCTGTCACCCTATCTCCTTCAATGGGTATCGTAAGAGTCGACTAAGGGATTGAAATTTCGTTCACCATTCGTCAAGAATTCCTCGTTCGTTTGGGTAGCAGCGACATCATAGTGGACACACTAATCCGATCGCTTATGCACTGGCCCAGCGTGGCGATTATGGGCATTTGTCTCCTAATTCGTACATTACATACGCATAGTTAATAGGAGAGGCCTCGTCAATTTTTGGTCTAAAATAGGATGATGTGTGAAGACATTCTCATTCTACTATTCGAGATATTGTTTCCTACACTACCTCACATACTCGTATTGGATTCGTTGTTATCGCGGGAATCAATTATATTTCGAATTTCGATTAGCTTATCGACGATAAAGATAACAGTTTTAGGGCGGACTACTTAAATATCGGAGCCAGCTTATGTAGTCTTATGCTGTCAGACAGACTGGCAATAGAGAATGCCTAATGTTTTTTTGACCTCAATGTTTAAAAGGACAAATGGAATACTATTGTACCTACTGTAAAATGTCCCTAATGCTAATTCGCCCTGATATTGGTCTTTGAGTTGACTTCGCGTATTTCCTTGAAGATCGAACATCTAAAATCATATAAATTCTTAAGCTTCACACCATCACATCACATCATCAGCCTATGATAGTCCACTGCTGAATGTAGACCTCTCCTATTAACTATGCGTATAGACGCATTAGGAGGTAAATGCCTATAATCGCCACGCTGGGCAAGCGGATAGGTGATCGCACAGTAATGTGTCTACTATGATGACGCTGCTGCCCATCGTCAATCTTTTATTAAATAATTGTCAGTGACATTTCAATCCCTTAGTCGACTCTTACGACACCCGCAGGAGGAGTTGGGGTGGTGACAAATGTATTCTTACTGCCGTATTTCTTAAGCTTGCTTGCAAAAAATGTCCTTTTGCTACTGAAATCCCATCAGGGATTCAAGATCCTTCTCTAATTTAAGTAACTAATAAAATTAAGTTTGCCGCTGCAAGATAACATGAACACTAAGTTAAAATATTTTCTGCACGAGGTATGATATTTATAACAATTTTATTACAAAGCTTGCTTACAAACCAGCTTATGCGACCTCCTAAAACGCATAGTCATTACAAATCCACAGGTCAAACTACACTAGATCAATGTGTTGTGAATATGGCAGATCATGTCTCTTAATATCTAGGCCAGCGCAGGATCAAGGGCGCTCGCGCATTTAGCTCTGTCCAGCGAGGTCAATGACCTCGCAATAAAATATACGTCCACATGGCTACTTATTTTAGATCTTACAAGCTTCGGATAAGGTTCATAGCATGTGGCATGGTTTAAAAAACACGGGTGTCCAGTTGGTCTGTAAGTGAGTGGGATAAGGTTGAATATCGTGTGCTTTTGGAGAAGTACCGTTAAAGCAGGTTTCAGGACAGGCTGCGCCGGAGTGCGATAATCTAATTAATTGGTTGCCGAATTCAGTACCAGTGTCTTATAGTCATGGTGTAGAGTCGCGTTCATAAATATGTACACACATTAAACGCATCATCAGCCTGGACACACATTTCAGTGCACTGCTGATGCAGGAGATGGAGAGAAATGCCAGTGCTTACGCAATAAATGCTTACGCAATTTAGAATTTAAAGGAAAAGGTTGCCGAGAGCTGGAGGCGCTAGGAAATATTAATAAAAAAGTTCGAAATAAAGAATTTAGAGCTCGCAGGAGACTTACCTTTGAACTATGAGATGAAGCGGTTCTTGACTATAATTATATTTATGGTTTGTAAGTCCAGGCGGGTGATAATTAATAGATAACACTTTTTATGGCGGCGATTCCTCTATTTAGCGGCTTTAAGAACGAAATCTTATAATATCTTCAGTTTGCGGTGACAATATTATATTGAATGACTTTTCAGTTTTCTCTTGACGTATTAACGAAAATGAATGTAGGTGGCCAGTAAGTCACCTGCTGACTATGAAAGAAAATAGTTTGGGCCGAAAAGGAATTTAGCGCACTAGCGCCACCAGCCAGCGGAGATGCAGCGGCTTCAGGTCCGTACCCGTCGAAAACCGCAGTCGCTGGCATCAATAAAGTTAATGACAGAAGACTTTATATTATTTTGAAATTTGAACAATACTGCATTCAAAAAATATCCAAAAAAATCTAGCTTTTTCTAGGCATCGAACCTTTTTTAATAGGTTTTTTTTTCGTAACTTTATGATGTCAAAGCAGGATGAGATGGTATGGGCATGTCAAAAGAAGACCACCCGATTATGTTGGCAACCAATTGCTGAATATGTCTGTCCCCGGAAAACTTTCAAGAGGGAGGCCTACCTGGACAAATGTGTTGCTGGCAGATATGGCTAAATGCAATGTTTCTGAAAACGATGTCACGGATTAGGGCGAAGTGGAGGAGAAAGATAAAGAAGGCTGACCCCACCACTATGTGGGATACATAGCCAGGAAGAGAGAGAGAGAGAGAGAGAGAGAGAGAGAGAGAGTAACTTTATGATGTAATTCGAAAGAATGGATACAAAATATATTTTTTTCTTAAAAACCATAGTATCTAAAACTGAAAGAGTAACCAAAAAATGTTGTTATTCTGTCACATCACTAAATGTGGCATAGTTTGCTAGAAGAAAGTATCCTGCATGCTCAACTAACATGATTAGTGGATAACTCACCTTGGAAAGACAGACTGCGTAATAGGGTGGATCGCGGTTGTATGAGTTTTTCTTATTTTATTTCAAATGTAATGGGCTAGTGAAAAGTAGATGCTCTGCTTATTACTTTAAAAGGAAATTAACTTATTTTTTTTAATTTCTTAGTTTTAATACTGCCCCAAGCCTGTCAAACATCAACCATATTGTAATCTGTGGGCCACATTTTGGCAAAGATAACTATAATTCTGGTGTATAGTTGTAGTCTGCGTCTGATAATAGTTATAAAGACTAGGCTAGAATCGCGGAAAATAATGCCGGTATTTAACACAAAGAGAGATTACAAACTAATGTAAGCGTGTGAAATTTTGTCAATTTTCCAAGGTATTTTCTAAGATAAAAAGTCATGTTAATTGCAAGAAATGTGTACTACTAGATTATTTGTATCTTTTTTAATAATAAATAGATGATTTGAATAATTTTATTTTCTTTTAATGGCCTTAAACACCGACTTAGATCTGTCTATAATTTTCATATTTTCAGTGGTCTTGGGGCAGTACAAGATGTACGAATATTAAGAATTGACTATAATGTTTTTCATTTACTTTATTATGGAGCATCGATTTAGAACTAGCCCATTTTGAAAATCGAAAAAAAAAATATTCGATCCACCCTACTGCGTAACTTTCAATAAAATCAAAGTTTTGTAAATTTTATGCTTTTAAACCGTAACAGTAACCGTAACCAGTGTCATAAGAAACGTAATTGACGCAAAAACTCGTACTATACGTATTTACATGTCGTTTTCGGGGTCATGACCCTAAAAGACAAGAAATGATTCGCAAATTTCGCGGATCCATTTCTATCCCATTAATAACGTCTTCGTTGGAGTCACAGAGGCATATGTCCGAAATTTTCGATTTTCGAAGTTTGCGTTAAGGCTGCAGACGCAGACACGCGCCCTCGCGGCGCCTGCGCACCTGCCGCTGCGTCACGAATGTCACGATCGCTTGGCGAACGATTCGTTCCAAATGACCAGGCCTGCTACCGCGAACATCGAAGTTCGCCAATTTCGGGAATTTTTCTCTGTCACTCTAATGACGCCTTCGTTGGAGTGACACAGATAAAACTCCGAAATTTACGAACTTCGGTGTTCGCGGTAATCGCGGTAGTAGGCTCCAGGTCCTACCGCGAACCACGAACGAAGTGATGCCTCTCTTTCGCACTCGTGAATTCGTACGTAAGTTTGACAGGGAGGCGTGGGTGTCGTAAGAGTCGACTAAGGGAAGTGTCACTGACCAATCATTGATAGAAGATTGATGATGGGCTGCAGCGTCATCAAAGTACACTTACCTATTACTAAAGTACGCTTGCCCTGCATGGCGATTATGGGCATTTACCTCCTAATGCGTCTATACGCGCGGTTAATAGGAGAGGCCTACGTCCAGCAGTGGACTAAGAGACTGACGATGAGGTCAATGAGGCGAAAGCTCTTCTGAGATATGAATTACCTTACGCTTGCGGCCGGTTCCGATGTCAACCTCATACCTAATACCTACCCATCTCCAAAACGTACCAAACTCTTCGAAACTCGTTCGCACTTACGACGTTTCAGCATCAAGCGTTTTAGGACCAATGTCGGAAAGTCGTAAGTGATTATGAAACTTGTTTGGAGTTACGGCGTTTTGATTGCGGGTCTTCGAACCTGTCGGAGAGGTTCGAAAGGAGCTTGAACCCGATGGTAAAGGTTGTCATACAGCGGTATGGTCGTACTGTATACTTCTATAAGTAAGAAAGAGGGACATTGGTATAGATAGGCACATATTCAGGGTGTGAAAAGTTTAGACTTACACCCTGAATATGTGCCTATACTAGCATTGTACCGAGGAGAAGTTTCATAAGTTGCGAAAATTGCATAGAGAATGTTATCGGTGCTCTCAATTTAACAAATAATCTAATCAAGCCAAGACCGTACTAGATACATGCCTTATTAGTTATATTTATTTACTGCCCTGTTTACTTATTAACGATTTAATAGAATTATTTTTATAACACATTTTTATAAGTTCCCATGGAAACAGTTTCAATTGTTCTCTATGTCTTTTAGGGTCATAAATACAGAGAATTTTCATGAGACATGAAAATTCTCGGATATTTCCGAGAATATTCCCGCAATTTTGAAATGTTCTGCAACTTGTACATTGCTAGTATGGTCGTACTGTATATACTTCAATAGGTAAGAATGAGGGGCTTGGCATAGGCACATATTCAGGGTGTAATAAGTTTAGACTTACACCCTGAATATGTGCCCATGCCACGACGAATTTATTTCTCTGTTATGTTTTATAATATCCTAAATTATAACACGATGAAGGTCTCAAGG
>JALPQI010025111.1:0-16564 GCA_025490895.1 Thaumatotibia leucotreta
GTTTTCTCGAAAGAGCCGAGCTGACAAAATCTCTCGTAAACTCAGATATATACAGGCAACACTGAGGTGGACTGTCACATCGACTTTTCTCTTGCCGTTATGTTATTGATTTACGAATGTGATATTTAGATTTCAGCACTGAATGTAAATTCAATACGCAATTCAACATGAGAAAACGAGTGTCAAGTTTATTATTAGTCGCAATTCGATTGTACATACTGATAACGATTCAATTCATTATTTTTAAATGCAGAGCAGTTTGTTTTCATTTCAAAGGCTATACACAACCAACGGAATTCCGAAAGTGGATATGATTACATTTTCATGTAGGTACATTTCACAAGAACTCTATTTTGTAACCCTACTATTACAGTCTTCCCTATTACAATAATTGTTTCAGGTCTGGCAAGGCAACATAGCAATAATTATTTTACTGTGAAAAATTGTTACCTATTTGAAAATACGAGCTTTATACACGGCGTTTCCTGAGTTACTAATAATCTTACACACACCGTAGAAGTGATACTGAACAACTGTTATTATGGTACCAACGGTGAAATCGCGAAAAAAAAATCACTTTCCACAAAATGTCGAGATCATGACTGTGAACAACATGTACGAAAAATATTTTTTTTCGTGATTTTTTAAAATTACCTACTAAACGTTGCTGAGTACTGCTTATACAAACGGTATTAATGACTCATAAAACACCTTGTATAAATAACCATTTACACACTTACATTCGTGTCTTTGAAGATAAGATTAGTTTAGTTAGCTACCAGACACCAAAAATATGGATGCAACTGACTGAAGTAAAACGCACGGCTGCTACGCAGTGGTCGAGGGTTCAACCCCCGTACCAATGAGTTTTTCAAAAACTTATGCACGAAATGTCATCTGATATGATATTCACCGATATTCACAAAGTGCTTTGCGGTGAAGGAAAACATCGTGAAGAAACCTGCTAATATAAGGGCCAGCGTTGGGACTTGGGATCGACGCAAAATAGGCACGTTTGATGTCGAGTTGTGGAAATAATAGATCTAAAAATGGTTTGCAGGATCCACATTTCATTTGAAATTTTAAGTGTTATTATTTATCTTATCTGAATTACGTTCTGTGTGGTCGAGCATACGTTTTTGACATTTCGCGATGTTGCCAGTATGCGTTCCAAATTTTAAGGAAGCTGTAGTGTTGGTGTTCCTGAAAATCCATAACTATTCGCTTAATTTTTTCGTCATAAAATTATTATGATTTAAATCTTTCCAAATTTCACTATCTGTGGAGTATATTGATATGTCAATAATTGAAGTTTCCTTTCTGCTGTGATCGTAGCAGAAAAAAGATTGTGCGTCGTTATCGGCGATTCGGTCGCCACCTTCGAATTCTGAAAGAGACGACGAGGATGCGTTCGCGTCACGGTCGAACATAGTGAGCGGCATGTACGAAAGCACGTGCGGAGCAGCGGCCACCGGGCAGTGCGGCGCAGCGCAGCGAGAAGGCGATGGGGCCGTCGCAGCGCCTGCCCGTGCTGAGCCTGCCGCGCGTGACTACAGCGGCTTCGACATCGTGAAGGCCACGCAGTATGGTGCATTCGATCGCGTCCGCGAGCTGGTGGAAGCCGGCTGGGACGTTAATCAGCCGGACCACGAGACGGTGACACTGCTGCACTGGGCGGCGATCAACAACCGGCGTGAGATCTGCGCGTATCTGCTAGCTCGTGGCGCGCATGTAGATGCAGTGGGCGGCGAATTACGGGCTACTCCGCTGCACTGGGCTGCCCGCCAGGGCCATTTAGAGGCGGCCGTGATCCTGGTACGGGCGGGCGCGGATCTCACTCGTCGCGATGCGGAGGGCTGCGCGCCACTGCACTTGGCTGCGCAATTCGGGCACACGGCGGTGGCTGCCTACTTAGTCGCAGCTGGTGGCGCTGGTGCGGCAGATGCAGGGGATGCTGGAGGCATGACACCGCTGATGTGGGCGGCGTGGCGCGTGGCGGCCGTGGACCCGGCGCGACTGCTGCTGTCGTTGGGTGCATCACCGCGGCCGGCTGACCAGGCACATGGCAATACTGCATTACATTGGGCCATCCTGGCCCGCAACTCCACTGCTGTCTCTACACTGGTGCTCTATGTGAGTATTATATTTCAGAAGATTCTTTTATGATATGGTACAATTGTCTGATGATGTAATGTGTCTGAAATTCATAAATATTGTCAAATCAGCATGTTAATGATGTTTGTATTTGCTAGGCTGTTTTAAGAATAGGCTTTTTGAGTGTTATTAACTGATAAGAATACAGTTATCTATTATCAATTTAATATCAGCAAAATAAAATAGAACAGATTGTGTTACCCAAGTTGTCCATGATGACATGATGTTTTCAAATATTCTGTTTTATAAATATTTTTTATTGATGTTGAATACCAATATTTAAATCAGATCCCTGTATTTACTAAAAATTTACTAAATTTCTGGATCTTGCAACAGCAGGATCTGTCATCTCATGTATTATTTTTGACTTACAAAACACATTATACATGATTTAGGGTTAAATTAGGTAATGAGGTAAATTATTCACATTGCATGACTTCAGCTTCTTTATCAATTGTCAGGTACATGTTGCCAACCAAGGGGAACAGAAACTTATTTTGACTGGCTTAATTGTGTACATTAGTTTACAGTAGTGGGGTTACTAATGGATTAAAGGAAAGTTAGATTAGATCTAAATTATACTAGATCTAAGTGATATGTGTTCAGTAGACCAATTGTAGTTTAAATAGTAATTAGCATACCTGGGATAACTCGGGGCATTTATACGAAAGTGATGTAGCAAAATATTTTATCGACTAAAAATATATCGATGTTACTGTGAATGAGAACATCAAAATGTTATTCGGCATAAATAAATATTAGGTACTTACTCTTCAGTTAACATAAAAAGTAACTTTAAATGGGTAGTTACGCGTTTATTTTAAAATAGTTTACAAAATATACAATTAATATTAAAATATCAATACTTAAAATGACATCTGCATACTAGTTTTTACTATCTGAAGAGGCCCGATATCAGATAATTATGACATTGAACCTCTGTATTGTAACCGAGAAAGTTCAATAAGCACATCTTTTATTATAATTATATCGACATCTTTTTAATCGATATCAAATCCCTATAACTTGCCCCCAGTTATCCCAGGTATGGTAATTAGAACCTGTGTGACATTAAGCTTAAGTCATAACTTTTAAGATGAAAGACCTCTAACTAAAATTTTAAAAAGCATTTACTTGTCCCAATCTTTGTCTGTATCTGTAATCAGATTTAGTGAGTTAAATTTCATATATTTCCTTGTTAAGTTATAACCTAATATAATGTGCCCATGAGGGAAGGGACAATTATGAACAGCAGAATTTGAAGTTAAAAATGTTGTATGAAGTTTGCCGCATTCCATCTATTTTAACCCTAAACTTGGCAGAATTTTAAAAAATCGTGCGTTCTAGCCTCCTCGCCGCTGTGTAGAGCAAAAAATTCTGTGTTAAAAAAAAATACAAAAAGTGGGTCAAAGACCATGTATCTTTAAAGATACATTGCCAAGTTAAGGGTTAAGGGAAAAGTAATTATCAACAAAACTTGTTTTCTAGTGGTAATAGAACACCAGATATATTTTGAACCTTACACTCCATTAGTGTGGTGTAGCTCTGAGAGGACATTACATATCCTGTTTGGTGTGCATTTACATAACTGTCTGGGTGTGTTAGGTTGTATAATGGTTTTGATTAATCCAGATCAGGTTTATAGATTAGATTTAAAATTGTGGCTTAATCCTTTACCATAAATGTGCATACCACATTATATATTGGACACTTTTACAACACATGTTTTACTGGGTTCAAACAATATGCATACTCTTTACATCCTACTAATAGGTTTACGCTTAAAAAAATATCAGAACAGAAACACCTGCATTAAAAGTACAGTCTAGTGTATATTATCAATTTGATATTTTTCAATTCTTTTGCTGCAAAAAAGCAAAAAATTTTTGAGTTATTGTTTTTTTTTGATATTGGGTAGTAGCCTTGCCTCTCTGTCATAAATCGCCGTCATCATGGTTTCTCTTAAGTAATAATATGTCATTATTATTTGTTCCCAACTTATAACAGGTTTATTTGTGTTTCAGGGCAATGCGCCATTGGATGTGCCTAATTTGCGCGGCGCCACGCCGCTAAGCATGCTGCAGGCTGCCGCGGGCGCCGGCCGGGATTCCTGGATTGGTAGTAAAGTTCTGGAGAAAGTTCGGGAACATGAGATCAAGCATTCTAGGCCGCATCTGTTGCGACGGCTACTCTATGACAAGGTACTTTATTGGACGGATTGAGATTTTGATAAAAGGCTTGATTGAGCGTCTCATCAGCTCATCACATCAAACCATCAACTTGGCAGAGACATGATGGCCTTAAAGTTCTTGAGAAACTTAACTACAGGTAGCAACATTAAGTACACTATAATAGGTATTTTTTTTAGTTCTTGTATTTAAAATGAGTCATATTTGGATAAACATTTATAACCAGGGTCCACCACGCACCCTCACAACGACGAACATGGTTACTTGGTTCATGGTGTTTTTCAGTTACATTTTACTTCTTTCTGCCTGGCTTCTAAACTTCAACTAATTAAAAACTTTGAAATTTACGTGAACCTACCACTTTTAACAAGATAAAAGGATAATTGAACTCATCCTCAATCTTAACACGTTCGACGCCGGTGACACACATATGTGACCGAAAAAACTGTACTACTATGCCGGTGACACACATACGTGATCAAAGTAATCTTATTCTTATGCCACTAGCATTAATCAAGTTCTCACTCCTATGCCAGTGGGATAGAAATACGAACGTTTTTGACACAAGTCTGTGTCGACGGCATAGGAGTACAATCTTTTTGGTCACACATGCGTGTCACTGGCATAGGATTTCTATCAGATAATTTTGATCGGCATAGTATAAGCGCTTAGTGAAACAGTACCGGAGGCGAACGTGTTAACATTTACTTGATAGATATAGGTATAAAATAAAACTATAAAACGGATAAACTGACGTATGGATAACCATTACATGTCTTAATGTATCTTGATGATCTTAAACCTTAAAATTTAACTTCTTCCCGACGTTTCATTCACTTAATATGGTTGGTGGGGATGTATGAAAAAAAACCTTAATTAGTATTGTCTGTCAACAGAAGCTGCGCTGGTGGGTGGTGGTGCTGGCGCCATTCGTGGCCTTTTATCTGTCGGGGTTGGTGCTCGAGTCTCGAGCTCGCTACGCCATCAAGGCTCTATTGCTGCTAGCGCTGTCCGCGGCATTGCACGCGCTTGGCTCGGCATTGCTTGATGACGACTTGAAGAATATTTTCCCGCTGAGCGTGTATTTGGCCACCAAGGTACGAAACAAGCTGTGATAGATTTTAGCCTTCTGCCGCGGCCACGGCTTTGGTCTAAGGCGACCGGCTTAGCGGCAAACCATACGAGAGGGAGTACCCATATCGGCATCCAGCTCGAATTCATGGATTCGCTCGCCGCTGGTCGCCTTAGACCAATGTCGTGGCCGGGCCTTTCTACTTCTCTGAGCAATTGCTCGACTAAGGCGCTATTGATTGCGCTCGACTTAGCGCTACTTGACGATGATCTGCAGAACATCTTTCTGTGGAATGTGTATCAGGGTACCAAGGTATAATATGCAACAAAGTGTGATCACATCATCACTGCCGACCTCTCCTATTAATTATGCATAGACGCTTTAGGAGATAAATGCCCATAATCGGCACGCTGGGCAAACGGATTGGCGATGGCAGTAATGTGTCCACTATAATGACGCTGCTGCCCATCATCAATCTTGTATCAAAGAATAGTCAGTGACACTTCAATCCCTTTAGAGTCGACACTCTTACGACACCCGCTGGAAGAGTTGGGGCTGTGACAAGCGTATTCTTTCTGCCGTCACCACACGGGCAAAGTGTGATAAGATAATATAAGAGATATGGCTTTCTAGATCAAGAGTATCAAGACGCTACTCAACGCGCTGCAGAAGATGGTCTACAGAACATCTGTTCTGGAGTTGGTAGATCTTTTTCTTGGTTTCCTGTACAAGAAATAGCGTAAATCAGAAGCTTTTAAAGACTAATGATACTGATGTTTATGCTTTGGTTTTAAAGCTTAGAAATTTATAGTAGTTTATGCAACTGTACGTCATGCCTGATTACATATAGTTGCATACACTACTTTATCTACACACATATCATAACGACGCTTATCTTGAACAACGCTGTATTCCAAAATAGTACGCACTTGCAATTGGAATTCTACTGCTTCATTTGTAGCAGATGCATTCATGATAAGCGTTGAATAATTAAGTGCTCTAAGATGCGTTCAGAAACAAGGCCTTCTCATACTTGGCTCTCGACTTTTGCGACAACAGGTTGTTAGTTGCGGTCATAGCTGCATCGAGTGTGTCCGGCGGTATGCTCATGTCGTTATCCGAGTCACTACCACTCATTATCAAGTATCATTACATTACCTAATTATCAGTATTATCACAAAGTATTCACAATTTTTCACTTGTAGTAGTAAGCCAATAAACAAAAGACAGCTATGAATGGCAGCGATTTGAATCTCTGTCATTTTTTTTAAGCATAGGCAATCGAGTGACGTCCCTATTCTTGTGTCACTCGATATGAAAATATCGTCCGATTGTAACTAAAAAACATACTGAATTAACTTTTTGTGTCGATGACTGGCTGAATATCTATAGATATCAGAATAGACACCCCCACTTGAATCTGACAGCTGTTCGAAATTTAAAACTCATCATAACCTCCGGAAAAATCGTAAATAATGTTAACTTTATTTATGTGCCAAGTTCTGATGGTGGGTAATGCTGGTCATTGTCTATTGTTTCTGAACGCATTTTAGAGCACGTTATTTGTGTAGATAAAATATTTTATTTCAACAGAATCAAATTGGCTTCTCATTATGAAACGATTGTAACAAAGGTAGTATGAGATAATGAGAAATTAAACTGTGGTATCACAATGAATCCACTTCGCTTAAACGAATTTATGATGATTGAAAAAACATTGATAACAGCTAAAGCACTTTACACTGTATTTTTCTAAATTAGATTTCATAGGTACCTACCGTAAAGCAATTTATTATTCATACAAGAAACTAGCCTACTTTGCCAACTGGCAAACCCCGGACGACCAATATATATAATTTCATTAAATCTGTGCTTAGTATTACAAAACTACTATTTGAGCGTAAATATGAAATGCAATCACAATGGTCGATGACGGCAGTGGAAAAATAACCTTTTCTGAAGGAATAAGGCAATGTACCTCACAGTGTACATAGTCATTGACCCACTTTTTGTATTTTTTTTAAGACAGAATGGCTGGAACGCACGATTTTTTTTAAATTTGCCTATTTAAGGGTTAAAAAAATAATATAATCTTAATATTTAATTACTACCTTTTTTATATTGTTTATTGTTATAATCAATTCTCTGACAGCGGTCGACTTAGTACGTAGATATTCGACCCACAACTTTCGCGCGTGCGCGACGTACGTCACCACTCGCCGTGAGTCCCTACTGATAGCCTCCTGTGGGTGGCCCTTAATGTTCTTTTTTTTAACTATTCTTTATTCAAGTAAGCTTATTAAAAAGCATTTTCGAATCGTCTGACATTATCAAGAGAGAATAAAAATCTACTACTGGTTCAAACCCTACACCGTAAAAGAGAAGAACCAGTAAGAAACTCAGGTGGACTTATTTTTTCAAAACAGTATAATAATACATCTTAACAGCACAATATAATAACATACATTAAAAAAATTATTACATAAAAAAAAATTTTGATAGACATTCTTATAAAAAAGAGAAATAAATAAAGGATCATAATAATAAACAATAGTACATTACTATAGAGGACGGGAAACGAAGGGTTACAGGCCAAGTAGATATATCTGGCCGAAGGAACTGAGGCCAGATAGATATACGCGGCCTGTAACCCTGTTTCTCGCCGAGATTTGTATAGTGCTTTTCTCAAACTTGCCATGAAATAAAACGAACTAATTTCGCCGAACCATACTACTTAATTTGTAAATATATCAATAGTACAGTATCGAATCACATTAAAAAAAAACATTCGCGCCTAACTTTTTTTTAATCTGTTTGAGGTCTCCTTTTACCTGTTGGTATAGACATTAGTTCTAAGGTTATTTTTTTTTTCTGTGGCTGAATGTCAAGACCTAGTGTCAGAATTTGACGTTTCAAAACAAAAGACAGTTTGTTTGCAGTCCTAGGTGTGAAATAAATACATGAAATCTCTTTACATATCATCTTAGTTCATGACACCGGATACATAGTATTTCCGGGTTTAATTTAAAGTAAGTAACATCAACATTCCGTAGCAAGTTTGAGAAAAAAATATTATTGTACAAGTTCACAATATGATTAAGCATCTATATCTATACTACTAGAGATGTAAAGGTCCTCTAGTTGTCAGAATAAAGAGAAACACCTTCGATACCTACACCCGCGAGTTGGGCAGGCCTTCATTTACCATGAGTTTTTGAACGTTACAGGCATGGTTCTACATCACGTGGGCCGTGTTTTTCCTGGGCGCGGCGGGCTGGCGCGCGACTCTGATGTTCCTGCTCTGTTCCGCCGCTCTCTGGCACTTCTTCCTCAAATCCTGGCGCGCGGACCCGGGCGTGATCCGCGCCTCTACAAGGGATAAGTTCCGAGTAAGTTTGATTTTAGGCCGGGATTGCACCTGTGAGTTTTTTTTTGCAAGTTGCAGGGACGGAGCTATGAGAGGTGAATATCACTTTCTCATTCCTTAGTATAGTTCCGTCCCTAAAAGTTACGTAAGAACTTACAGATGTAATTCCAGCCTTATAACATTGTGTTAGTGTGGTTTCATTTTATCAGGAAGTACTCAGAAGTTACCAAGAGATCAGCTCCTAAGCTAAATATTTAAAAAAATTTTAAACGTGAGACAGTTTATCGTTGTTCCACTTTCCTTTTCTTTTAGATTTACACAAGTTAAGTGACAAGTTTAGTTAAGTGAGTTATTATATTAAAAACAAAGACTATTTAAAAAACATACATAATTTCACACACATAAACAAAAGCACATCCTCGCAGACTATTTAACCCTAAATTTAGCAATGTTCGTCACAATGAACATAGTCTTCGACTCACTTTTTGTATTTTTTTTGAGACGGAATGTTCTGCTCTACACAATGGTGAGGAGGCTACGCAACGGTTTTTTTTTAATTTGCCAATTTAAGGGTTAAAATTAACTTCCTGAATCCTGAGGTCCATTGTCCTAATACTAGGACATATTCACTACGATCAAATTTAAATTATATTAAATTAAAACAGAGTTGCAATTGTTTTGTCTCGTAAAATTTCCTTACAAGCTTAAATAAAATTTATCTTCTGCTGAGTAGGTAAAAATTTCGACTTCGATTTCTCTTGTCTATATAAGGCCAGATGGCCTTAGAAGGTTAAAACTTACTATCGCAGTATAGCGATATAAGCTTACCGCGTGATGACGAATATCAAAGAGATAGGGATATCAAAATCTCCGAGATTGGAATGCCTTTTCAGATACTTAACTTTAAAGTACTTCAGGTTTGAATAGTCTTTTCTTCCTTCCCACAGACGATAATCGAGCTGTCAGAAGACAGCTCAGGCGGCGGCGGCGCAGGCTTCGACCCGGCGTCGTTCTGCTCGGCCTGCCTCGTGCGGCGGCCACTCCGCTCCAAGCACTGCTCCGTGTGCAACCGCTGTGTGGCGCGCTTCGACCACCACTGCCCTTGGGTGGGCAACTGCATCGGTCAGTGATCTGTCTTATACCTGCTACATGTTCTGCTCGGCCTCGTGCGGCGGCCACTCCGCTCCAAGCACTGCTCCGTGTGCAACCGCTGTGTGGCGCGCTTCGACCACCACTGCCCATGGGTGGGCAACTGCATCGGTCAGTGATCTGTCTTATACCTGCTACATGTTCTGCTCGGCCTCGTGCGGCCACTCCGCTCCAAGCACTGCTCCGTGTGCAACCGCTGTGTGGCGCGCTTCGACCACCACTGCCCATGGGTGGGCAACTGCATCGGTCAGTGATCTGTCTTATACCTGCTACATGTTCTGCTCGGCCTCGTGCGGCCACTCCGCTCCAAGCACTGCTCCGTGTGCAACCGCTGTGTGGCGCGCTTCGACCACCACTGCCCATGGGTGGGCAACTGCATCGGTCAGTGATCTGTCTTATACCTGCTACATGTTCTGCTCGGCCTCGTGCGGCCACTCCGCTCCAAGCACTGCTCCGTGTGCAACCGCTGTGTGGCGCGCTTCGACCACCACTGCCCATGGGTGGGCAACTGCATCGGTCAGTGATCTGTCTCATACCTGCTACATGTTCTGCTCGGCCTCGTGCGGCCACTCCGCTCCAAGCACTGCTCCGTGTGCAACCGCTGTGTGGCGCGCTTCGACCACCACTGCCCATGGGTGGGCAACTGCATCGGTCAGTGATCTGTCTTATACCTGCTACATGTTCTGCTCGGCCTCGTGCGGCGGCCACTCCGCTCCAAGCACTGCTCCGTGTGCAACCGCTGTGTGGCGCGCTTCGACCACCACTGCCCATGGGTGGGCAACTGCATCGGTCAGTGATCTGTCTTATACCTGCTACATGTTCTGCTCGGCCTCGTGCGGCGGCCACTCCGCTCCAAGCACTGCTCCGTGTGCAACCGCTGTGTGGCGCGCTTCGACCACCACTGCCCATGGGTGGGCAACTGCATCGGTCAGTGATCTGTCTTATACCTGCTACATGTTCTGCTCGGCCTCGTGCGGCGGCCACTCCGCTCCAAGCACTGCTCCGTGTGCAACCGCTGTGTGGCGCGCTTCGACCACCACTGTCCATGGGTGGGCAACTGCATCGGTCAGTGATCTGTCTTATACCTGCTACATGTTCTGCTCGGCCTCGTGCGGCCACTCCGCTCCAAGCACTGCTCCGTGTGCAACCGCTGTGTGGCGCGCTTCGACCACCACTGCCCATGGGTGGGCAACTGCATCGGTCAGTGATCTGTCTCATACCTGCTACATGTTCTGCTCGGCCTCGTGCGGCCACTCCGCTCCAAGCACTGCTCCGTGTGCAACCGCTGTGTGGCGCGCTTCGACCACCACTGCCCATGGGTGGGCAACTGCATCGGTCAGTGATCTGTCTCATACCTGCTACATGTTCTGCTCGGCCTCGTGCGGCCACTCCGCTCCAAGCACTGCTCCGTGTGCAACCGCTGTGTGGCGCGCTTCGACCACCACTGCCCATGGGTGGGCAACTGCATCGGTCAGTGATCTGTCTTATACCTGCTACATGTTCTGCTCGGCCTCGTGCGGCCACTCCGCTCCAAGCACTGCTCCGTGTGCAACCGCTGTGTGGCGCGCTTCGACCACCACTGCCCATGGGTGGGCAACTGCATCGGTCAGTGATCTGTCTCATACCTGCTACATGTTCTGCTCGGCCTCGTGCGGCCACTCCGCTCCAAGCACTGCTCCGTGTGCAACCGCTGTGTGGCGCGCTTCGACCACCACTGCCCATGGGTGGGCAACTGCATCGGTCAGTGATCTGTCTCATACCTGCTACATGTTCTGCTCGGCCTCGTGCGGCCACTCCGCTCCAAGCACTGCTCCGTGTGCAACCGCTGTGTGGCGCGCTTCGACCACCACTGCCCATGGGTGGGCAACTGCATCGGTCAGTGATCTGTCTCATACCTGCTACATGTTCTGCTCGGCCTCGTGCGGCCACTCCGCTCCAAGCACTGCTCCGTGTGCAACCGCTGTGTGGCGCGCTTCGACCACCACTGCCCATGGGTGGGCAACTGCATCGGTCAGTGATCTGTCTTATACCTGCTACATGTTCTGCTCGGCCTCGTGCGGCCACTCCGCTCCAAGCACTGCTCCGTGTGCAACCGCTGTGTGGCGCGCTTCGACCACCACTGCCCATGGGTGGGCAACTGCATCGGTCAGTGATCTGTCTCATACCTGCTACATGTTCTGCTCGGCCTCGTGCGGCCACTCCGCTCCAAGCACTGCTCCGTGTGCAACCGCTGTGTGGCGCGCTTCGACCACCACTGCCCATGGGTGGGCAACTGCATCGGTCAGTGATCTGTCTCATACCTGCTACATGTTCTGCTCGGCCTCGTGCGGCCACTCCGCTCCAAGCACTGCTCCGTGTGCAACCGCTGTGTGGCGCGCTTCGACCACCACTGTCCATGGGTGGGCAACTGCATCGGTCAGTGCTACATGTCATCTGTACATTTTCAAATTTAATCATATATTTTTAATAAGAAAGTTTATAAAGGGCTTAGCGGGCCAACCACACAAGAGGTACCTTCCCCCACGGACAAGGTCAATATTTCAAGTGGTGAACTGGCAGACCCTCAGAATACGTCATCATCATCATCATCATCAGCCTATAATAGTCCACTGCTGGTCCACTGGTAGGCCTCTCCTATTAACTATGCGTATAAACGCATTAGGAGGTAAATACCCATAATCGCCACGCTGGGCAAACGGATTGGCGATCGCAGTAATGTGTCCACTATGATGGGATGACGCTGCTGCCCATCATCAATGTTTTATCAAATAATGGTCAGTGACACTTCAATCCCTTAGTCGACTCTTACGACACCCGCAGGAGGAGTTGGGGTGGTGACAAATGTATTCTTATTGCCGTCACCACACGGCAGAATACGTACTCCATGCTTAATATGAATACTTGACCTTCTTTTGTTTTCGAGTTATTCAAGATAATATAAAATACACAGGGTATAATTGAAAGGGTATTTTTGAAAATGTCATAGTTTTAGCCCTTTACAGTAAGAACAAGACCTCGACATCTCTCGTTTTTGTAATTCTGATTCGTCCCTCCCCCAGGAGCGAACAACCACCAACACTTCATCGGTTTCCTCATAAGCCTCATCGTGATGTGCGGCTGGATGCTCTGGGGCGGCACGCAGTACTACCGCGCGGAGTGCCTCGGGACAACTGCGGGCGAGAGCGTGCTCGAGACCGTGGTGCGGTGGGCGCAGTGCAACGCCTGGGTCATGTGGGTCATGGTGCATGCCGCCTTCCACGCCTTCTGGGTCACCGTGCTCACGTGCTGTCAGATGTACCTGGTGTGTATAAAAAAAGTCCTCTTATTATTGCTATTCTTCAAAAGAGGAGTGTACAAGTTCTTATTGGGTCGGCAACGCGCATGTGACACCCCTGGGGTTGCAGGCGCCCATAGGCTACGGTGACTGCTTTCCGTCAGGCGGGCCGTATGCTTGTTTGCCACCGACGTGGTATAAAAAAAAAACTACATTTTATTGCATGTTTGAGAAAAGCACTATACTCGCCGAGAAATAGGATTGTAGCCCCTTTTTTTGTTTAGGGGGAGAAATGCTTTACGCATACCGCCCGGGTGCGGGAGGGGACCCGAACGGTTATGTGGGACTCCCGTTTGGTTAATGAGGCCTACGGTATACTCACTAAAAATCCCCCATATGCCACCTCATCGCCTTTTGGCGGGGTTACGAGAACGCTCTCGCACACATTCGCGACCCCGCCGGCGGCAGCTGCTTCCGAGCAGCTCCATCGCGGGTGTCCGAAGACCCTCCACGCTGGACGCGCCAGATGGTTGGGCGCGCCTTCCTCTTCTCCATTATGTATTGTGGCCCCTCCCGAGACCACCACAAGGAGACCGTGGGTGCCGGAATATTTCTCGGTACCCGACGGCATATAAGGTCTATGGTTATGCCGCCGACCACACCTCGGCTGCAGAGGATAGGACGAGCGGCAACGGCAACACCGACTCTCCTCCTTTGCAGCCCTACCGACGCCGTTACGGCGGAACGGCCCCGCCAAGGTCGCAGGGGGTAGGGAGAGTGGCGCTTCGTAATACCATCACGCCTCTCCCCCTGCGATCCCACCTCGGCCGCAGAGGATAGGACGAGCGGCAACGGCAACACCGACTCTCCTCTTCCTCTGCAGCCCTACCGACGCCGTTACGGCGGAACGGCCCCGCCAAGGTCGCAGAGGGTAGGGAGAGTGGCGCTCCGTAACACCATCACGCCTATCCCCCTGCGATCCCACCTCGGCCGCAGAGGATAGGACGAGCGGCAACGGCAACACCGACTCTCCTCTTCCTCTGCAGCCCTACCGACGCCGTTACGGCGGAACGGCCCCGCCAAGGTCGCAGAGGGTAGGGAGAGTGGCGCTCCGTAACACCATCACGCCTATCCCCCTGCGATCCCACCTCGGCCGCAGAGGATAGGACGAGCGGCAACGGCAACACCGACTCTCCTCTTCCTCTGCGGTCCACCTCCACGCGTCCTAAGCGGGCTCGGTGAGCCCACATGAAGCGTCTTCCTCGGGCCAGCCTTCGGCCCAAAAGTGGCCGACCCCGGGTGCCTCTTCGCTTCACCGTGGGTGACCAGTCCACGGTTACTGAGCTCCTCCACCACGACCAGGTGGGCACCCCACGGGAGGAGGATTGTAGCCCCTGTTGTAACATACAATATCTTAGTAGCAACCTATTTAACGTTCACAAACGGTTTGGTGCAACCCGCCCTAATAATAATCACCAAATTAAAAAAAAATAGACTTTAACCGATTTTTCCAATATCCCATCATCAGTTTCTTTTGAAGTCAGTATAAAAGATGAATAACCGAAATCGGTTGGCGTGATATTCGTCCATTTTTCATGCACATACTTAATGCAAATTTATAACTTATATGGTTTTCTCAATCATGGATGCCAATGTTAGAACTGCAGCAAATTAGAAATGAAACCAATCGGTAAGCATCAGCTTTCAAATAAAAAAAGAAGTTCTGAGGTAACAAACGTCAAAAAAACATCCAGTCGAATTGAGAACCTGCTTTCTTTTGAAGTCGGTTCAAAAGAATAAATGAAAAGTCGTCATGTCTTTATCGTATTGCTCGCAGGTGGTATGCCTCGGCATGACAACCAACGAGCAGCTAAACCGCGGCCGCTACCGGCACTTCACCGCGCGCGGCGGCCGCTCGCCGTTCTCGCGCGGCCCCGTACTCAACTGCGTGGATTTCTTCAACCTGCGCCTCTGCGGCCTCGTCACGCCGCGCCGCGCCGACTGGGCCCGCGCCGCCGCCGCCGACGCCGACGCCGACGCCGACGCCGACTCGGCGCCGATGCTGCAGGTGTGAGAGTCGGCGCGCGCTGGCGACGGCGAGGCGGTGTAGCCGGGCTTTTCAAAGTTATCCCCCTACTTTTGGATTTGGATTTTTTATTATGATTTCCACTCTTTCGATGTATCCACTCACTTGCTTTGTATTTTGAAAACCTCTCTTATTTTACATACAAATAAGATTGACAGCTCGCAACCACAGTTGCATGAAGCAATTGAGTGGTAGGAGAACATATTTGTCTCGAGGTTTTTTCCATAGTTTTTTAGTTATTGTATGGCGGTAATAGAATGGAAAAATCACAAAATGTATGTAAATTTTGGGACGAAATGTTTCTCCGTTTAGCATCGTAAGAGCTCGCGATTCTGAGTAGAAATTATATAAAAATACCTAAGTTACAAAAAACTGGGGGCGACAACTTTGGAAAAATGGCCCAGCCGCGCCCAAGGACGCCCCGGTCCGCCGCTACGTTGAGTTTTTATGTGCGATGAGGCCTGGTGCTACGCGACAGATTTTAACGCGTTCTGAGTATAATATGGTATGCCCAGTATAACAAGCTTGTCAGTAAAAAAGGAGGCAGATTAAGAAAAATGTACTCGGGAAGTTTTGTTGTCAAATATTTTTATATGTGTATGTAGTGGACATTCGTGGCTATTTATGCATATTTTTTGTAGGTGTACCTGCGTGCATTAAAAAAATTAAACATTTTTTATGATAAAATGTAAGGACAGAATGCAGGTTAAAATATGCATTTGAACAGTTTCCAAAATATGACACTTAACAATACCCTGTCTAATTTTACACTATCTTGAATAACTCTAAAACAAAAGAAGACCTTGTCCAAGTGACGTGCAAAAATATGTATCGAAAGAATTCTCTTATAAATATGTTTTATTGCACAGAAATAAAGTGCTCTGGGACATATTTTTGAGCATTTACACATGCAATTATTTCCGCTACCTAAAGGTTGTCTGGAAGAGATCGCTTCTTAGCGATAAGACCGCCTGTTGTCTACCTCTAGTTAAGTCGCTACTTTTTCTGTAATTGTTTTCATTTATTGAGGTGTGCAATAAAGAGTATTTGTATTGTATTGTATACACATTATTTTGCCTAATATGACTGTCCATAGAAAATTTGGATTTTGGTACTGACAAGCTGGTTAGACAGAGTATTATGAGCTGTTAGGTTGTGGAAGAGTTATAATTCTAATATAAAAACTTGTTGTAGAGTTAAGACATTTATGACATTGTTCTTAATTGAATTAGACGGCTGATATATCTATATGCCACGCCTTCAGCTTCCGAAA
>JALPQI010025112.1:0-11048 GCA_025490895.1 Thaumatotibia leucotreta
TGACCTATTGCTTCTTAAAATAGTACCATGGAGTCGCTGAAATAGTCTTACATTCAGCTGTATAGGTTTGTCCGAAATACGTTTGATCATCATCCTATCCTAGCCGGTTTCGGCCACGGCGACTGCATTCTGCTGAGAGCGTCGCTGATGAGCTCTTAGGTGACTGACATAGCCGATTTTTGCAACGAATGTACGACCACAATCGCTGCAAGTCAGCACCCCTCCGACATAATTATAATTAATGGCCACATGCGGTCTGGCCTTTAGCTCGTCGCGCTTAGCGTCGAGTTCTGAGCGTCGCCTAGCTTCAAAGTCACGCACCTGCGCGTGCACAGTCTGCCTCCACTTAGAGCGGTCACTGGCTACACTCTCCCAAGTCACTGGCTCTATGCATGCCCTCTTCATGTGACGCTTCAGCACATCCTTGTACCGCAGAAACTGGCCGCCCTGCTTACGCTTGCCATGCTGCAGTTCGCAGTAAAAGATGCGCTTCGCCACTCTGTCCTGTGACATGCGAGAGATGTGTCCGCACCATCGCAGCTGTCGTTTCATTAGGTAGGCCTCTATTCCGGTGACATTTGCACGTCTGAGTACCTCCGTGTTCCTAACACGGTCAGACCAATGGATACCCATGATGTCACGGAGGCATCTCAGGTGGAAACTATCTAATGAACGAATGTGCCTACGATACAGGCACCACGTCTCCGAGGCATAGAGGAGATTCGGTAGGACGATCGCCATGTATACAGCTACCTTTGTAGGGAGTTTTATGTCGTGTGACTGAAATACCTTACAACGAAGTTTGCCGAAAGCTGCTGCAGCAGCTCCTATTCTGCCGTTGACTTCGTTGTCAAGGTGGCACTTGGCTGATATAGTGCTCCCCAGGTATTTAAATTGCTCTACTTGCTTAAGAGAGTCCCGGCCGAGTTTGATGTCTACCTGCGGATTAGCTACTGAGTCTAAGACCAAAACCTCAGTCTTTTTTACACTTATTTTAAGGCCAAATCTCTGACATGACTCATCAAGACTCGACATTAGCTGTTGCAGAGCACCTGGGGATTCAGCCACAAAACACAAATCATCTGCATACATCATCTCCGTTATTATTGCGTGAGACACTTTAGTGCGCGCTTTGAGCCGGGCTAGATTAAATATACCACCGTCGGTGCGATAGCGAATATGGATGCCATTAGAAGAAGTTTGAAGTGCCTCCCGAACTACCACTGCGAAATACAAGGCGAACAGAGTTGGCGCTAGCACACATCCTTGTTTCACGCCGCAGGTGACAGAGAAAAACTCCGATTGATCGCCCTTGATACTTACGCAGCATTGCATGTTATCATGGAGTAGCCGGATCATCCTAATAAACTTTTCCGTGCATCCTAGCTTCGCTAGTACCACCCATAAAGCTTCGCGAGGCACGCTGTCGAAAGCCTTTTCTAAGTCAACAAAACATAGGTACATCGGTTGACTTTGTTCTCTACATTTCTCCTGAAGTTGCCGCACAGAGAAAATAGCTTCGCATGTGCCTCTATCTGGCCGGAAGCCGAATTGGGTTTCAGGTAAGATACTTTCCGACAATGGCAACAGGCGGTTCAGCAGAATACGGGCAAAGACCTTCCCCGGGGAGGTCAAAAGGGATATACCTCTGTAGGAGTTACAGTCAGAACGATCTCCTTTATTCTTGTATAAGGAGCAGATACGAGAGACTCGAAAGTCAGCAGGTACTCGTTCTGCATCCCACATACTAGAGAACAGCTTCCAGACCGCTTCATGAAGCTCCGCCCCTCCATACTTTAACAGCTCGCCAGGTATGTTATCAATGCCCGCTGCCTTTTTATTTCGTTGTTGTTGTATAGCAACGACAACCTCACGACAAGACAAGGGCTCATCCAGTTTTTCTTCAGTAGGCAGTGCTGGTATTAAGTCAATATGCTGCATGTCTACAACACGATCCACGTTCAGCAAATTATTGAAATGCTCTGCCCACCTTTTAAGTACATCAACCTTATTGGTGACAAGAAGATTGCCGTCAGAAGACTTTAACGGCGCAGAACTTCGCTTTGTAGGACCTATAAGCTGACGAACTTCACTGTAGAAAGCCCCTAGTTGGTTCGTGTCGGAAAGCCATTGTATGCGCGCGGCTTTGTCGTGCCACCACTTGTCCTTTATTTCCCTTATTTTTCTCCGAAGAAGAGTACCATTCTGCTTTGCTGCGTCTACTTGATCACTACGACCCAAACTCAACAAAGCCCGGTGTTTCCTAAGCACCTCAGTCAAGGTCTCGTCGTTATCGTCAAACCAGTCCTCGTGTCTACATGACTTTACACCAAGTGTTTCTGAGGCTGCTTCGACTAAACTGGACGAGACTACATTCCAATTAGCAATAGGGTCACGTTTGATAGGCAATATTTAAAGCACCTAAAAGAAACAATTTGGAAAGTAGCCATACATTACATACACACCATACACTCAGAACATAGAAACGCAAAATAATACATATTTCAATAGTTAGACCAGGTATAGCTTGTATTTATAATAAACGATACAGTCTTTAATACTATTTGCGTTTTCTTTGGCTCTATATTTCTGATATATTGTGTTATCTCCAAAACGCATTTGAATGTTGGTTAAGTATGTTTTGATCACAGCACGTACATGTTTTTGTCACGTATCTCCAAAAAGGGTAAATTATAACAATGTTCTTGTAAATTCGACATTCAATTGTGTATTTTAAAACATTAGTAAAAGAACGGCATTATGTACTCAACTTACTTATTTCAAATGACACTTTCGTTTCATTAAAGAGGTTGATAAATAAGTGGCAATTTTAGTAAAAATATTTTTTGAAAACATTCTATAGGTGATAACGTCATCCACATTATTAGTACGATCACTGTGCATGGTCAAGTTTATCTGTGTTATACAGGGTTACTTTTTAACCGTTACAATAAATATGTACCATATCATTGGTATAGATAATAGATCACATTTATCAAATACATTTTTTTTATTATTTTATTAATTTACCCTTCATGCAAATATATGTTATAGCAACTTTAGTCATTCGTATATTATTCCATTCATTTTTTTTATGAAAAGCTTATTTTCCAGTACAGGTGGCGCATTTTTACGCGCTTGTGCGAGAAGTGGTTCATTTTACGTCAGGTCGAAATCTTCGGAGGGCCATATGTACTGAAAAACGTCGTACGATACACGTGCGGAAACGAAATTCGTATCTCGTGTCGATTTAAAGCACTCCCTTCGGTCGTGCTTTAATTTATTTCCACTCCTTTAGAGCTTATTTTTTTCGCACTTGATTCGAAATGTACTATTCTCGGTACGTTTTGTAACAATTCGCATTATTTTCCATATTTTTTTTAAATTGATAGTATATTATTAGTAGGGATTTATTGATACTCATGTCTGCCTGCGACCACGGGTGTAACGTCATGCCCGAAACGTCAGGATATAATTAAACGTAAGTTTACGCGATTAGGACCCGTTTGTATTTAAAATATGAGTGATAATCGTGAAAGTTTAAATCGCAAATAGAGCGACTGCTTGCAAAACATTTCATAAAATTATTCTAATTCCAAAATAAATTGTGTTTTTAAAATTTTATTGGATGATAACGAACTATTATGAACATAAAATCCTATTTTTAATAGATACGAGTAGGTACCATTCTTATTTATTTCACTATTTTCGCCATGTCAAAATGTGTCATGGTCTCAGTAATCATCCTACTGTTTTTATCTATACTGTGTAATATGTTTGTTATTGTTTTGGTTTAATATATTGAATAACATCATTTTATTAATTTAGTCACTCACCACTTATGTTTATTCATTCTCCGAAGCCCCAGTGACGATAACTTTTTTTTATGTGTTATCACACCAATCTTAAAGATAGTTTGGTTGACGACAGCGGTGCGCAAAATTGACGTACGTCCTCCCTCCGACAGGTCCCAATTGGGACTGAAAGATTTTGTATGATGAAATATAATTCTTACAATATTAATTATTTCATCTCGAATACCTTTGACACAGACTTTGACGTTTCTTCTGATATATTTTTTTCTTGGTAAAGTTATGTTGTTCCGTGGCAAAATGAGTTTTCATGCAGAGATTAGACCTATGTTTGGGGTCGTTTTCTATAGGGCTAAGTTTATTTAAGTACCTAATACTAATCAATGCGTGATATATCAAGTTCTTAAATGTAACATATGTAAGTTTTACATCATAAGGAAGTAGTATTATTAAGAAAACTGAAAAAAACAAACGGGAATTCTACTATTACCTCGCCTTAATAATTTTGTGCACCTCATCCAGTGATAAATGTTTAAACTTAAATATGGAAGTAGAAAATCTTGTATTTGAATAAATGGAACTCTGGAGATCTGAATATTTACTTGTTTGCGGGATCGTGTCTATAAATGATTTATTAATATCTGTCGGATTACAGAGATGGGACGGTAGAACATTTTGTGCATTAGTACCTAATGATTTTTTTATTTCTGCCCACATTTTGCGGCTATTTT
Source organism: Thaumatotibia leucotreta (assembly GCA_025490895.1). NCBI lineage: Eukaryota > Metazoa > Arthropoda > Insecta > Lepidoptera > Tortricidae > Thaumatotibia > Thaumatotibia leucotreta. Next base: position 4,544 of record JALPQI010025112.1, read on the forward strand.
TAACACAATTGTTTACTTTATGAGAAAAATAGTTATGTTTTTCCGAACGCATAATATTGTTCACTAAATTCCGATACGCTTTGTATGTTTTAATGTGATGGCTATCACCCGTCTGTTTGGCTAAAGAGCAAGCTTTGTCCCTGTCGTGTCGCAAGGCTCTTATGCTATCTGTTATCCATGGGGTGGGAGGATGCTTGAAAGTTTTAGTACGGTATGGCACGAAATGATCAAATAATTGCAGAATTAAGAATGTAAAACATTCCACAGCTAAGTCGACATCGTTTTTGCAATCCAAAACCCACTCCCAGGGCGTCAGGGAAGAAGCAGTTTCATATGTTTCGTAATCGAATTGATTGAATGGTCGGTACGTTATAATTCGAGCAGAAGCTTTTGGAATTCTTAATAGGAAATCTACCGTAACAAAACCGTGATCACTGAGACAGTCATTATGCTGGACATCAACCTTTTTCGCTTTAATGTGAACACTACTACAAACAACGTCAATAAGAGTGCGACTAGTAGCAGTCACTCGGGTTGGTACATTAACCAATTGATGCAGACCATGTTCAGTCAGAAGGTCATTAAAGTCCGCCCTACTGCAAGTACTGCCACCGAGTAAATCTATATTTATATCACCAACTAAGAACAAATTGTCATATGCTGCCCCAATCTCCGCTAGAGCGTCTCCAAGATTATCAGTAAAGTTGTTAACAGTAGTGTTAGGTGGACGGTATACCACAGCAAGGCACATTTTAATTTTCTTAATTTTTATCTCAAGCCACAACTGTTCAAGAGGAGACTGAGGAGAGTCCGTATTACCAATTTTCCGAACTGTCAAATCGCTACGAATAAAAGCACCAACACCTCCCCCTCTTCGGCCTGAACCACGAGCTTTATGTATAAATCGGTACCCTGGAATTTGGAAATATTTCAAGTCTGATGATTCAGCCAGCCAGGTTTCGGTTATGGCAACAATATCCGAAGCTTTTGACTTTATTGTCTCGAGCAACTCATCTTTGCCAGTACTTAGAGATCTAACATTCAATAACGATATTCTTAAATTAACACCTTTAACAACCATTTTTACATTTGATAATGACAAACACCTAGAGATGATTCAAGTCTCTAACTGAACCTATGTGAATGATCTTAGACTTATCAGTTTTACGAGCCAGTATTTTACAGTCTTGTACCCAAACAAACTTATAGTTCTTCTCGTTTGCTTTTTCTTTCACTAATCGTCGTAATTGACGATTTGTAGCTGTCAAATTATCAGCCAGGTAGACTTTACGCGCCTCACCGGCATAGCCGAGTGCCGTTGTAGTAATTCCTACTCCACCATTATTGCGTCTTAGATCTTTTTCAGCTGCAATAAAACTTTTTTTCGTCTGGGATTGCCGAAAGCGAATTATAATACGAGCTGGGCCTTTTGGAGCACCAGTAACATCAGCAAAGGTCGTAGGGGCCGACGAGGGATCTGCTGGAGCTAATAACTCTTCCACCAATTTGTTGGACGATTTCACTCGATAAATCCATTCCACTTCGTCGGCTGCCAAAGGTACTCCCATTTAATAAAACCTGAATGGCTGAATCTCATAAACGAGGCAATTGGGCAAAGTTAAGGATAAAGTGAAGTATGGCCGTGTGGTGACGGCACTGACGGCATAAAGAATACATTTGTCACCACCCCAACTCCTCCTGCGGGTGTCGTAAGAGTCGACTAAGGGATTGAAGTGTCACTGACCATATTTGATTAAAGATTGATGATGGGCAGCAGCGTCATCATAGTGGACACTTTACTGCGATCGCCAATCCGCTTGCCCAGCGTGGCGATTATGGGCATTTACCTCCTAATGCGTCTATAAGCATAGTTAATAGGAGAGGCCTACGTCCAGCAATGGACTATCATAGGCTGATGATGATGAAATCTGGCAACCCTAATCGTTGCTTTACTTAAAGCCCCGTTTTCACTTAAGCCGCGTTTTCACTTAAGCCGCGTTTTCACTTAAGCCGCGTTTTCACTTAAGCCGCGTTTTCACTTAAGCCGCGTTTCCACGTATTGTCCTGAGCGAGCATTCGTTCGTTTTTGGACAGATGAAAACAGGATTTCACATAGCAAAATGTTCGATCGTCAGTCCACGAACAAGTGAATGCTCGCTCAGAACACTAAGTGGAAACGCGGCTTTACAGGGTTTTATGTTATATTTTCGGAATAATTAAATCGGGACTATACTCTGTTTGGTTTGGTGTTTAAAAAAGGTAAAGAATCTTGCACTGTCTTGGACCCAGGTACCTTACGTATTGCTATTTGTTTGCGCCTTGGGTCCAAAATATGTGTTCCTCATACCTGCGTCTGTGGTAAAGCTGTGGATCAGCTGGGACGGCACGGTCTGTCATGTCAAAGAAGCGCCGGCCGCATGTACCGCCATGGTACCCTGAACGACCTAGTACATCGGGCGCTAGCCACCGTCTCAATACCCTCTACCTTGGAGCCCACAGGTATGGTGAGAGACGATGGCAAGCGTCCAGATGGGGTAACTCTGGTGCCATGGAAACTGGGTAGGGCCCTGGTGTGGGACGTGACATGCGTGGACACGTTCGCCCAGTCCCACATCCAGGTAACACGCACCTCGGCCGGTGCTGCGGCTGATCAGGCTCAGATCCTCAAGCGCCGCAAGTATTCTAGTTTGCTACAAAACTATGATTTTGCGGCGCTTGCGGTGGAGACCTTAGGGCCCTGGTCAGCCGACATGAAGCAGTTTATGAGGACCCTGTCGTCCCAGTTGATCCGCGCTTCTGGGGACCCCAGAGCTGGCGCCTATTTTTCCCAACGGATCAGCATTGCGATCCAAAGAGGGAACGCTGCCAGCGTCATGGGGTCCATGCCGCAGACAGACCTGCTCGACGGGGTATTCTTTTTATAAGGGTTTTTTTTAAGGTAAGTATTTTTTATTAAATGTATTTTTACCTTTTCTATTTAGATTATTAGTTTTTATTTTAGATAAGATTTCTTTGTTTGTGTGTTTATATCATAATTTAGAATAAGTTTATACAATAAAGGTACTTATACAATCTTGCAGTATCTTTTTATTGAAAACTACGAGTAGAAAATAAGTTTTAGCAAATATACATAATATAACAAGGAAATACAGTGATTTACATTGTTTTTTGATTCATTAAGGACAGTCAAGTGTATAAATATGTATACACGTTTTTATCTTATGCCGTGAAAATAAGGTGCAAAAGTATATACATAAATTTTTGTCCTTGACTGTACCTAGTTTGGATTTTTATATGCATTTTTTAATAAAAAGATACTGCAAGATTGTTTACCATTTTTTAAACACCAAACCAAACAGAGTATGAGGTTCGTGACAATGTTCAAATTTCAAGTATACAAAAGTTCAACGTAGAACCCTGTTATATTAGGGTAGCGATGTAAACACTAACTGATAAAATTGGGCGCGTATTAGCATATGTGCAAATAGCTCCAGCTGCCGTCTGCACACATTGCACATAATGTGCATGGAGATTATGTGCAACGTTGGTTTGCTGCCAGAAGCAATTGCGATACTGTGCTGTTTGCATTTTTGGCGAGTTTGTATTTGGTTTAAAATGTGATAAATGGGCATTTCTGAGCTTTTTCACTTTTAGGAACATTAGCGTGAAATATAAAAACATTAATCTCAGTCAGGTTTCTAACGACAATTAAGTACTAATTTGTGCACTAAATTTCAATAAAAACTCTGTTTTGGTGTTCATTTTATACATTATAAGGAATATTATAATAAAAACGCCTAATAATTAATTATTAGTCAATAAATAATTTGATTTGAGTTTTCACAATTACTTCAATAGATGGCAGCACCAGCGGCCCGCGGCCCTACCGCGAAAAACGTAAATTTCGAGGATTTGTCTCTCTCACTCTAACAACGCCTTCATTTGAGTGACAGAGAAAAATCCTTGAAATTTACGAATTTAGATTTTCGCGGTAGTAGGTAGGTATTCTAGAAAACTGAAAACTTGAACTGAGTATTCTGATTAGGTGTATGCTTGTATTGCTTGCCCTTAGAGTATAGTCAAAGGCGCCTAGCCTTGTAAGGGATTGCATATACCCGAGAAAATTTACTGGTGGTCGATAAGACCGAGTGGCCGAGCAGTGCAGACATCAGCCGCGAAAACTGAGCACGTGGGTTCGATTCCCACGTGGGACGTTGGTGATCTTGGTGGTTTTTTCTTTGGTATATGACATCCAATATTTATAATTTATAAGTGTGACTGCTGGGGAAAAACTAAAAACACAAATCAAAATAATTAGATATTAAATAATTTGATTTGAGTTTTCACAATTACTTCGACTAATTAGCTATTGTACATTTTATTAAGAAAACTGTAGGTTTAATTGTAAATGTATATAACCGTTTGTTATTAATAAATAAGAAACAAATAAACTAGGAAGGCATCATTCCATTAGAGTCGACCCTGCTACAATGTATGTAACACGTACTTCCATGATAGGCAATACTGAACAGTCAAGTATAAATATGTATGTATACACATCTTCATCTTAACGCTGTTGAAATAAAATATAAAAACCGGTCAAGAGCATGTCGTGCCATGCTCAGAGTAGGGTTCCGTAGTTATTCAAAAACGACTTGGCTAAATAAGTTGGAAATCGTTTTATCATGATTTATTTCTTGTATGGATCCGGATTGGATCCGTGGGTATTGGACCCACGGATAAAGGACGGATAAAGTTAGATAGGGAGACCATTTTTTTTTATACTGGAGCGGTTATCACAGAAAATATTGACGTTTGACAAAAATTATACAAAGTAGTTTAGGGTGTTTCTATGCGATTTTTTACGCGTTTTTATTGTTCATTACCATCATCACTTTATTTTCCGTTTTTAGGGTTCCGTAGCCAAAATGGCAAAAACGGAATCCTTATAGATTCGTCATGTCCGTCTGTCCGTCTGTCACAGCCGATTTACTCGGAAACTATAAATGCTACAGTAACGAAATTTGGTACGGATATGTGTTGTATGAACCGCTACAGGATTATGATACTAAATTGTAAAAAAAACCATTGGGGTGGGGGCCCTCCATACATGTAACTGAGGAATAGAACATTTTTTTAGTTGTATATAAGCATGTGGGGTATTAATAGAAAGGTCTTTGAAAATGATATGAAGGTTCATTAATCTTATTTTTATTTAAGCGAATCGTTTTCGAGATATCAGCTCTCAAAGTCTGAAAAATGTGTCCCCCCCCCCCCCTCTATTTTTTAAACAACGCGATATACAATACTAAAAAAATATATGTTATGCACATTAATAAACTCTATCAACGATTTTTGGTTTGATTAAATTATCTCTTATAGTTTTTGAGATAGGTTGATTTAACTGTATTTTTTAATGATAATGGTACGGAACCCTTCGCGCGCGAGTCCGACTCGCACTTGGCCGGTTTTTTTTTATAATCAAACGAGACTATTATGCTAGAATAGCAGACAAACATGTGTGTGCTACAAGATAACCGAAAATTACTGCACTATTTATACGCAGTTCGTCAATAATTTGGGAATGGTAATGACTTGATTGGTACGACAGAATAATCGCATAGAACTACCCTTTACAAGTAGGGGAGGTACGTGAAAAAAAATATTTTTCTATATTTTATTCTACCACTTTGTAAGCGTGAAGGAGCTACACTGCGGACAGACAAACGAGGCAAAGAATATCTAGTTTACTACGGAACCCTAAAAACGTGTATATATTTCACGTACGCCCAGCTATATGTAGGAAATATTAGCTAAAACCGGGAAACTTCAAACGTGCGAATAACTCGCGAAACGTAATACAGTCGGATACAGCGAACACGCAACGTTTTTATTAGATTTGTATACGTTACTTTGTTGCCGCCGCGAAGTGGCAGTTTTTTTTAATGTGATGAAGGTAGACAACTGAGCTCTCAGCCCACCTGATGAAAAGCAGGAACTGAGGCCCATGGACAGTGATAAAAAAATCGCCTATGCGCTGCCTACCCTGAGGACATAGATGGATTGCCTCTATCTATGCCAATAATTACACCGGCTATCTTACCCCCAAACCGAAACACAGCAGTGCAAACACTGCAATTTAGCGGCAGGTTAACGGGTAAGACGGTGGTAGATATCCGGGCGGACCCTGCACGAGGTCCTACCACATGCAAAAGCAGTAAGAATACATTTGTCACCACCCCAACTCTTCCCGTAGGTGTCGTAAGAGTCGACTAAGGGATTAAAGTGTCACTGACCATATTGAAAATTGATAATGGGCAGCAGCGTCATCATAATAGACACACTACTGTGCTCGCCAGTCCGCTCTAGCCCAGCGTGGCTATTATAGGAATTACCTCCTAATGCGTCTATACGCATAGTTAATAGGAGAGGCCTACGTCCAGCAGTGGACTGAGATAAGCTGATGATGTGACGAAAAAAAAAATCCAAACACAATAATACTTCC